>JAGSMR010000832.1:0-10988 GCA_029286605.1 Sericinus montela | reverse complement strand
AATTTCAATATCATCGCATCGCATCGTCTCAGTGCGTAAGTAGCAAACTCACTTGTGTTATGGAATAAGAAACAACGAATGTAACACAACACCCAGTCTCGAGACATGTGAAAGTAGATTTACTGTTTAAGATTTTCCCTAGTCTATATGCCCCAAGGAATAATACTATAGATGCCCCAAGGAATAATACCCGTCCTAAATACAAATGTTAGGTTAGGGTTGCGAGGTGTTCGTAGCGATCGCCAATCTGCCTGCCAAGCGTGCGACGGCACGCGAGGCCTATGTCCAGCAGTGGACTACTGCAAGCCGCTGCGCGTTATATAAGTGTAATGTATAAGTCGAAAGCAATATAAGCTTTTGTCGGTGCAGCATCTAAGTAAGTAAGCTTAGTTGTGTAACGCCTGACTAAATGCTGCCCCTGCGGCTCTTCCGCGGTTTGCAGTTAACGCGAAACCCAATTATTGTTTCTAAAATAATGCTAGCCTGAATACACCTTAGAACATTACCGTTGTGAAAGTCCCGTCAACCGGTCCAGACGTTTCAGATGTCTGTCTGTTTGTTCCGGCTAAATCTCTGAGACGGCTAGACCGGATTTCAACGGGATATACACTGGCAGAAAAGCTGATTTTTGTGTTTCTAACGTATTAGTAGGCGATTTTTTATTTAAGAAACATATTCACATATATTCCTCCAATACAGAGGTAGACAGAATCTAGACACCAAACTTCCGACCCGCCTTTCACCGAAGATTTGGGACAACGTGGACAGGTAGCGGCGAGCTATCGTCGTTTTATGTAGATTGTTAAAGAAATAAACAGTTAAAACATGTCAGTTTCATTAATTATAAAAAATATAACACGCAATATAACAAATTATTACTAAATTTCTTAGTTCGGAGAGGACATAGTTTTAATTGAGTTAAGCTCAATTTCAATATCGCATCGCATCGTTCGTGACTAGATTGGACGGAACTTTCACTGGCGGTAGCTGATGTTGTAAGGTGCACCAAGGCTAGCATTATTTCAGAAATAATAATTAGGTTTCGTGTTAACTACAAAACTGCGAGAAGAGTTGCAGGGGGCATTTAATGAAGGCCGTTACACAACCAAGCTTACTTACTTAGATGCTGTGTCTAGACAAAAGCTTATGTTACTGACTTATACATTACACTTATATAACGTACACACACAACAGCTTGCAGTAGTCCACTGCTGGTATAGGCCTCGCGTGCTGTAATCGCCACGCTAGGCGGGCAGATTGGCGATCGCACTACCAGACACCTTCGCAACCTAACCTAACATAACCTAACCTAAACATTTGTAATTAGGACGGGTATTATTCCTTAGCATATAGACTAAAGGGAAAATGTTAAAGAGTAAATCTACTTTTTTCTACATGTCTCGGGACTGGGTATTTGTGGCCCATTCGTTGTTTCTCATTCCATAACACAAGTGAGTTTACATGCATGCATGAGACATCGGTGCAATGTATGTGATTTTCAACCTATCAATGTATGTTTCGCTGCATGTATTGTTGGGTTAATTAATGTTAAGAGAGCCCTTGAGATATATCACATAAATTCATACTTAATTATTCAATCAAAATGTAATTAAGGGCTTACGGCGGCCATGTGTCCAATGGTATTTCAAATATGTTTAAAAAGAGATATTGTTTTGTCTAATTCTTTTCAGTGTTCATAGCGGCTATGTTAATTAATGTTTATATAGTTTTTAATGGATAATTATAAATCCATTGTTTTTAATATTTAATTTTAATACTGAGGCTATTTATAAAACAGTATTTGTAATAAGATTTCTTATATAATAATACTATCTTAACATTGGTTTTAAAAAGGACGTTGTTATGAAAGATGTTCAGTGTTCAAGTTAAACGGTCAATTATAGTTTACTAAGTTTTAATAGATAATTGTATAAATTAATAAAACATTTAATTTAAATTAATATTCGGCCTATTTATAAAAATGGTACTTTTAATAATATTTCTAATGTAAAATATTATTTTAACATTGTTTAAAAGGGATGTTGTATTGACAAACTAGCTGGGGTTATCTGATGCTGCAACCATGTTTGATGTTAGACGCAACATACAATTAAAAACTACATTTGTTTTCATATTTTAATTAATGCTATTAGTATGGATCAATAAACATTTATTGAAGACTAAGTTTGATTTTGATTTGTCTGACCCTTGAAAAACAGTATTTCAGTATTTATTCATTGGAATAAGAATTTAAATTCGTCTATCGACACAGAGTCTATCTCTAGCGGGAGATAAAACAGGCGAAAGAAATTTTTATATTGTTGGAAATACAATATTAACTCTTTCCTAGACAGTCGGGCACGTATCACCCTGTAGTTCTAGGTCATATTAACGTATTTATTTATTTATTTGCTTGTATATGTGTACATACATTGAGAAAAGAATATAAAATTCTATTTGAAGTTCTTAAAAATATTTACACACCTTGAACGAGTATATAAAGTAATTTGATTTTTGTTGATATATATACATATTTCTATAAAGTATTATATTAAGTATATTATAAATTAACTATCGAATTCTTTATATTAATTAATGAATTCTTTTACTTATTTAATTTTGTATTATTATTAATTAATATATCTTTCTTAGTCAATGATTACACAACTGTCTGTATTAGATGTTCCCCGCAAGATGCTGCGACGACTCCGCAGAACATTGGTGGAAGTCGATGGTGCAAATGACACAGGCCTTTCTATGTGGCGATCCTAGGAGAGGCGTAGTTCAGCAGTGCAGACTTCTGTTAGACTGTTATGATGACGATGATCATGATAAGAAGTACATATCACAGATATGCAATTACACTTTGTTAAATGAAAGGTCATTTATTGAATGACAACATTTATCGATTGGTCTACCATCTTTAGATGTATGTTTCTGTTTAAATATATTGAGATTTTGATGTTCTTATACTTTTTAGTATTTTATTATTGAATATGACCTGTCATATACGCAAATTACACTATTTTTACTAATATTAATATTCACATGCACACCAGTGTACATATAGATATCGCAATCTCATACTTATTATGCGTTTTCGTGTATCTTCAACATTAACATTATTAAAACAGAGATAAGTAGCTACTATAATATATGTACAGTGAGGGCAGAGTTAGAAGTTTCTAGATTTAAACTTATAACAACTTCAAGTAGTTTCAAGATTAAAGATTGGCTATCGTGACTTTCTTGGATTGGCTTGTAGAAGGCACCTCTAAATACTTCTATGTGCTGCCGGTGCACTTGACGGTTGTCGCAGTTCCGGGGCTGGTGCATGGTGGAGGGGGCATGCCCACTCCCGGGACGGCGCAGCTGCTGCAGTGTGGAGAGCAGGTCACAAACTGGACCCCGTAGCTTAGTTGTTAAAGGACCCCTGCCTCGAAGCTAGTTGATGATTTACATGTGCATACGAATCCCTTCTGTCCGTGAGTGTCTCGAGAGGCGACAGAGGAGAAAGCCTTCACCTACCCTACCTATCTCGAAAATACCAGGATTAAACGAGCAAAACTGGCGACAAAGCGATCGACAATCGGCCTGAATGATCGCGAGAAGCCTTGCAGAACTCAAATCCCGAAATGGACATTCATAGGCTGTTTTTTATGTATATACTCAAAATCCAACTGCCACCTGTAGCACTATAACACAATGAATAGTATCACTGAAATCGGTAGAGCCTGTTCTGTATATCAGTATCACTTGCAGGATTAGCTCGTTTTGTTTGGGCTAGCTCCCAACACCGGTTAAGATAATATACTTGCAAAGATGTGAATGGATGTGAATAACAGGATATATCAGAGCACTTTGTTACGTAACTGATATCTAGTTCCCAACCATGACATAATTAATATTCCCAAATGATATGTAAATATTTAAATGTTAAGATAATTGCACGTTCCTCGCCAGGTTTCCGAGCTGCTGCGGCCATTGCACGACCCCCACGGTCTCGGCGTCACCAGTCCAAATTGGGAGCCCTGGATCAGTCACGAACGATGCGATGCGATATTGAAATTGAGCTGAAATTTAATTAAAACTAGTGTCCTTTCCGAACTAAGAAATTTATTAAATAATCGTTGTATTGTGTTATATTTTTATAATAAATGGAAACCGACATGTTTTAACTGTTTTATTTCTTTAACAATCTACGCAAAACAACGATAAGCTCGTCGCTACCTGTCACGTTGTCCCGTAAAACTTTCGGTGAAAGGTGGTCGGAAGGATTTAATCGTCTAGGACTTCTGTCTACCTCTGTATTGAGGTATATATGGAATATGTTTCTAAAATAAAAAGTAGCCTATTGATCCCACGTTACGCCATAAAAAATTAGTTTGCCAGTGTAAGTCCTGTTGAAATCGGTCTAGCCGTCTCAGAGATTAGCCGGAACAGTCCATTGTACACCTGGAAACGTCTGGACCGATTTTGACGGAACTTTCTGACTGGCGGTAGCTGATGTTGTAAGGTGCAACCAAGGCTAGCATTATTTTAGAACAATAATTAGGGTTTCGCGTTAACTACAAACCGCGAGAAGAGCCGCAGGGGCAGCATTAGTCGAAGGCTGTTACACAACCAAGCTTACTTTAATTTAGATGCTGCACCGACAAAAGCTTATGTTACTTTCTGACTTATACATTACACTTATATAACGTACACACACAACAGCTTGCAGTAGTCCACTGCTGGACATAGGCCTCTCGCGTGCCGTAATCGCCACGCTTGGCGGGCAGATTGGCGATCGCACTACCAGACACCTCGCAACCTAACCTAACATAACCTAACCTAACATTTGTAATTAGGACGGTATTATTCCTCAGTATATAGGACTAAAGGGAAATGTTAAAGAGTAAATCTACTTTTCTACATGTCTCGGGACTGGGTATTTGTGGCCCATCTGTTGTTTCTCTATTCCATAACACAAGGAGTTTGCTACTTACGCATGAGACATCGGTAATGTATGTGATTTTCAACCTATCAATGTATGCTTCTACGTATGTATTGTTGGGTTAATTAATGTTAAGAGGGCTTCAGATATAATTACAATTATACTTAATTATTCAACTAAATGTAACTAAGGCCATTTATAATAAGTGTGTCCAATGGTATATTTCAATAAGCTCAAAAAGAGATATTGTTTTGTCTAATTTTTCAGTGTTCATAGCTATTATGTTAATTAATGTTTACATAGTTTTAATGATAATTATAAATCCATTGTTTTTAATATTTAATTTTAATATACTGAGGTTATTTATAAAACAGTATTTGTAATAAGATTTCTTATATAATAATACTATCTTAACATTGGTTTTAAAAAGGACGTTGTTTTGAAAGATGTTCAGTGTCTAAGCAACGGTCAATTATAGTTTACTAAGTTTTAATAGATAATTGTATAAATTAATAGTGAAACATTTAATTTAAATTATTCGGCCTATTTATAAAAAATGGTACTTTTAATAATATTTCTAATGTAAAATATTATTTTAACATTGGCTTAAAAGGGATAGTGTTGTATTGACAACCAGCTGGGTTATTCGATGCTGCAACCATGTTTGATGTTAGACGCAACATACAATTAAAAACCACATTTGTTTTCATATTTTAATTAATGTTGTTAGTATGGATCAATAAACATTTAATATTGAAGTCTAAGTTTGATTTTGATTTGTCTGACCCTTGGAAACAGTATTTGTGTATTTATTCATTGGAATAAGAATTTAAATTGTCTATCGACACAGAGTCTATCTCTAGCGGAGATAAACAGGTGAAAGAAATTTTTATATTGCTGGAAGCACAATATTAACTCTTTCTAGACATTAGTCGGCACGATCACCTCTCAGTTCTAGGTGTCATATTAACGTATTTATTTATTTATTTGCTTGTATATGTACATACATTGGAGAAAAGAATATAAAATTCCATTTGAAGTTCTTAAAAATATTTACACAATCTTTGAACGAGTATATAGCAATTTGATTTTTGTTGATATATATATATATTTCTATAAAGTATATTATATTAAGTATTATAAATTAACTAATGAATTCTTTATATTAATTAATGAATTTTTTTACTTATTTAATTTTGTATTATTATTAATTAATATATCTTTTCTTAGTCACTGATTATACAACTGTTCAGGAAGAATGTCTCCTGCAAGATGCTGCGACGACCTGCAGAACATTGTGGGAAGTCGATGGGTGCAAATGACACAGGGCCTTTCTATGTGGGCGCAGATCCTTAGAGAGGCGTATGTTCAGCAGCAGACTTCTGTTAGACTGTTATGATGACGATGACTTGATAAGAAGTACATGTCACATGAGATATTGCAATTATACCTTTGTTAAATGAAAGGTCATTTATTGAATGACAACATTTATCGATTGGTCTACCATCTTTAGATGTATGTTTCGTTTAAATATATTGATTTTGATGTTCTATACTTTTTAGTATTTTATTATTGTAATATGACCTGTCATATACGCAAATTACACTCATTTTTACTAACATTATCACATGCACACCAGTGTACATATAGATATCGCAATCTCATACTTATTATGCGTTTTCGTGTATCTTTCAACATTAACATTATTAAAACAGAGATAAGTAGCTACTATAATATGTACAGTGAGGGCAGAGTTAGAAGTTTCAGGATTTAAACTTATAAATAACTTCAAGAAGTCGTAAGATTAAAGATTGGCTATCGTGGGACTTTTGGATTGGCTTGTGAAGGCACCTCAATACCTATGTACGTCGGTGCACTTCTGGACGGCTGTCGCAGTTCCGGGGGCTGGTGCGCGGCGGGAGGGGCAGCGCCCACTCGGGACGCAGTATGCAGCTGCAGCGTGAGGAGTAGGTCACAAACTGACCCCGTAGCTAGTTGCTAGCGACCCCGCCTTCGAAGCTAGTTGATGATTTACATGCATACGAATCCTGTCCGTGAGTGTCTCGAGATATGACAGAGGGAGAGCCCTACCTACCCACCTATCTCGAAAATACCAGATTAAAATGAGCAAACTGGTGACAAAGGACTGGGACAATCGGCCTGAATGATCGCGAGAAGCCTGTAGAATCAATCCCGAATGGACAATTATAGGCTGTTTTTTATGTATATACTCAAACTAACCAAAAGTTCGTAAAAATTATAACACAAATGAATAGTATCACTGAAATCGGTAGAGCCCGTCTTGATATCAGTATCACTTGCAGGATTAGCTCGTTTTGTTTGGGCTAGCTCCTAACACCGGTTAAGATAATATACTGCAAAGATGTGAATGGATGTGAATAATAGGATATATCAGGAGCACTTTGTTACGTAACTGATATCTAGTTCCTAACCATGACATAATTAATATCTCTAAATGATATGTAAACATTTAAAAATGTTAAGATAATTGCACGTTCCTCGCCAGGTTACCGAGCTGCTGCGCTATTGCACGGACCCCACGTCCTCGGCGCCACCAGGTCCAATTAGAGCCCTGGATCTAGTCACGAACGATGCGATGCGATATTTAAAATTGAGCTGAAACTCTAATTAAAACTATGTCCTTTCCGAACCAAGAAATTTACTAATAATTTGTTGTATTGTGTTATATTTTATAATAAATGGAAACTGACATGTTTTAACTGTTTTATTTCTTTAACAATCTACGCAAAACAACGATAAGCTCGTCGCTACCCGTCACGTTGTCCCAAAATCTTCGGTGAAAGGTGGTCGGAAGGATTTAATCGTTCAGGACTTCTGTCTACCTCTGTAGCTGAGGTATATATAGTAGCCATGTTTAAAACAAAAAGTAGCTTGACATCCCACGTTACGCCATAAAAAATCAGCTTGCCAGTGTAAGTCCCGTTAAAATCGGTCTAGCCGTCTCAGAGATTAGCCGGAACAAAACGACGACACCTGAAACGTCTGGACCGATTTTGACGGAACTTTCACTGGCGGTAGCTGATGTTGTAAGGTGCAACCAGCCGCCAGCATTATTTTAGAACAATAATTAGGGTTTCGCGTTAACTACAAAAACCGCGAGAAGAGCCGCAGGGGCAGCATTTAGTCGAAGGCCGTTACACAACTAAGCTTACTACCTAGATGCTGCACCGACAAAAGCTTATGTTACTGACTTATACATTACACTTATATAACGTACACACACAACAGCTGCAGTAGTCCACTGCCAACATAGGCCTCTCGCGTGCCGTAATCGCCACGCCAGGCGTGGGCAGATCATGACCGCACTACCAGACACCCTCGCAACCTAACTCCAACATAACCCAACCTAACATTTGTAATTAGGACGGCTATTCCTGGGGGCATATAGACTAAAGGGAAAAATGTTAAAGAGTAATCTACTTTTTCTACATGTCTCGGGACTGGGTATTTGTATCTATTCGTTGTTTCTATTCCATAACACAAGTGGGAGTTTTACACACATGAGATGATTTGCAATGTATGTGATTTTCAACCTATCAATGTATGTTTCATGTAAGGTATTGTTGGGTTAATTAATGTTAAGAGAGCCTTGAGATATAATTATAAATTCATACTTAATTATTCAATCCAAATGTAAATTCAGCCATTTATGGCCATGTGTCCAATGGTATTTCAACATAAGCCTGGGTAAAAGTAGATATTGTTTTATCTAATTTTTCAGTGTTCATAGCTATTGCGTTTAATTAATGTTACATAGTTTTAATGGGATAATTATAAATCCATTGTTTTTAATATTTAATTTTAATATACTGAGGCTATTTATAAAAATAGTATTTGTACAAGATTTCTTATATAATAATACTATCTTAACATTGGTTTTAAAAGGGACGTTGTTATGAAAGATGTTCAGTGTTCAAGTTAAATGGTCAATTATAGTTTACCAAGTTTAATAGATAATTGTATAACGAATAGTGAAACATTTAATTTAAATTATTATCTTGGCCTATTTATAAATGTACTTTAATAATATTTCTAATGTAAAATATTATTTTAACATTGGCTTAGTATGATGTTGTATTGACAAACTGCCGGGGGTTATTATTCACAAGTAAATCATGTTTGATGTTAGATTATAACATACAATTAAAAACTACATTTGTTTTCTATATTTCACCAATGTTGTTAGTATGGATCAATAAACATTTATTGAAGTCTAAGTTTGATTTTGATTTGTCTGACCCTTTGAAAACAGTATTTGTGTATTTATTCATTGAATAAGAATTTAAATTCGTCTATCGACACAGAGTCTATCTCTAGCGGAGATAAAACAGGCGAAAGAAATTTTTATATTGTTGGAAATACAATATTAACTCTTTTCCCAGTTATTACTAGTCGGGCACGATCACCTCAGTTCTAGGTGTCATATTAACGTATTTATTTATTTATTTACTTGTATATGTACAAACATTGGAGAAAAGAATATAAAATTCTATTTGAAGTTCTTAAAAATATTTACACACCTTGAAAAGAGTATATAGCAATTTGATTTTTGTTGATATATACATATTTCTATAAAGTATATTATATTAAGTATATTATAAATTAATCAATGAATTCCTTTATTAATTAATGAATTCTTTACTTATTTAATTTTGTATTATTATTAATTAATATATCTTCTTAGTCAATGATTATACAATCAATTCATTAGAATGTTCCGCAAGATGTTGCGACGACCTGCAGAACATTGCAGGGAAGTCGATGGGTGCAATGACAGGACCTTTCTATGGCGACTTGTAAGAGGCGTATGTTCAGCAGTAGACTTGTTAGACTGTTATGATGACGATGATCATGATAAGAAGTATATGTCACATGAGATATTGTAATTACACTTTGTTAAATGAAAGGTCATTTATTGAATGACAACATTTATCGATTGGTCTACCACCTTAAGATGTATGTTTCTGTTTAAATATATTGAGACTTTGATGTTTTATACTTTTAGTATTTTATTATTGAATATGACCTGTCATATAATGCAAATTACAATTATTTTTACTAACATTATCACATGCACACCAGTGTACATATAGATATCGCAATCTCATACTTATTATGTGTTTTCGTGTATCTTTCAACATTAACATTATTAAACAGAGATAAGTAGCTACTTATAATATGTACAGTGAGGGCAGAGTTAGAAGTTTTCTAGGATTTAAATTTATAACAACTCAAGTAGTTTCAAGATTAAAGATTGGCTATCGTGACTTTCTTTGATTGGCATGTGAAGGCAACTCTAAATACCTATGTACGTCGGTGCACTTGGACGGCTGTCGCAGTTCCGGGGCTGGTGCGGCGGGAGGCAGCGCCCACTCCCGGGACGGTGCAGCTGCAGCGTGGAGGAGCAGGTCACAACTGACCCTGTAGCTTAGTTGCTAGCGACCGCCTTCGGAAGCTAGTTGATGATTTACATGGTGCATACGAATCCTCTCTGTCCGTGGAGTTCCGAGAGGCGACAGAGGGAGAGCCCTACCTATCTCGAAAATACCAGATTAAAATGATGCAACCAGGACAAAGCGATCGACAATCGGCCTGAATGATCGCGAGAAGCCTGTAGAATCAATCCGAAATGGACATTCATTACTGTTTTTGCGTATATACTCAAACTAACCGCGTTCGTGTAGCACTATAACACAATGAATAGTATCAATTGAAATCGGTAGAGCCCGTTCTGTGATATCAGTATCACTTGCAGGATTAGCTCACTTTGTTTGGGCTAGCCCTAACACCGGTTAAGATAATATACTGCAAAGATGTGGAAATGGATGAATAACAGGATATATCAGGAGCACTTTGTTAAGCGTAACTGAGCATCTAGTTCTAACCATGACATAATTAATATTCTAAATTACGTAAACATTTAAAATGTTAAGATAATTGCACGTTCCCGCCAGGTACTTCCGAGTTGCTGCGCCATTGCACGACCCCCACGTCCTCGGCGTCACCAGGT
>JAGSMR010000829.1:0-12055 GCA_029286605.1 Sericinus montela | reverse complement strand
AAACCGCGAGAAGAGCTGCAGGGGCAGCATTTAGGAGAAGCCTGTAGAATCAATCCTGAAATGGACTCTTTCAGGCTGTTTTATGAGCATTTCAACCAACCGCGTTCGTAGCATCATAACAAAATGAATAGTATCACTGAAATCGGTAGCCCGTTCTGTGATATCAGTACTACTGCAGGATTAGCTCATTTTGTTTGGGGTTAGCTCCTAACACCGGTTAAGATAATATACCGTAAAGATGTAACGGGATATATCAGAGCACTTTACAACGTAACCGACATTCATATAGTTCCTAAATCCGCGACATAATTAATATTCTAATTGATATATAAACAAAGCGCAAAACAAAAACTTTAAAACGTTAAGATATTTGCACGTTCCTTCAGGTATCCGAGCTGCCGCCACTGCACAGACCCCACGTCCTCGGCGTCACCAGGTCCAATTGGGAGCCCTGGATCTAGTCACGAACGATGCGGATGCGATATTGAAATTGAGCTGAAAACTGAATTAAAACTATGTCCTCCGAACTAAGAAATTTAGTAATAATTTGTTGTATTGTGTTATATTTTTATAATAAATGGAAACCGACATGTTTTAACTGTTTATTTTCTAACAATCTACGCAAAACGACGATACTCGCCGCTACCTGTCACGTTGTCCCAAAATTCGGTGAAAGGTGGGTCGAAGGATTTAATCGTCTAGACTTCTGGTCTACCCTCTGTATTGGAGGAATATAGAATATGTTTCAAACAAAATCGCCTACTAGCCCACGTTACGCCACAAAAATCAGCTTTCTGCCAGTGTATATCCTGTTGAAATCGGTCTAGCCGTCTCAGAGACTAGCCGGAACAAACGGAGACATCTGAAAACGTCTGGGACCGATTTTGACGGGACTTCTACTGGCGGTAGCTGGGATGTTAAAGGTGTAAATCTAAGGCAGTATTTTAGAAAACACACTAGGGTTTCCTGCGTTAACTACAAAACCGCGAGAAGAGCTGCAGGGGCAGCATTTAGTCGAAGGCTGTTTCCTAACACCGGTTAAGATAATATACCGTAAAGATGTAACGGGATATATCAGAGCACTTTACAACGTAACCGACATTCATATAGTTCCTAAATCCGCGACATAATTAATATTCTAATTGATATATAAACAAAGCGCAAAACAAAAACTTTAAAACGTTAAGATATTTGCACGTTCCTTCAGGTATCCGAGCTGCCGCCACTGCACAGACCCCACGTCCTCGGCGTCACCAGGTCCAATTGGGAGCCCTGGATCTAGTCACGAACGATGCGGATGCGATATTGAAATTGAGCTGAAAACTGAATTAAAACTATGTCCTCCGAACTAAGAAATTTAGTAATAATTTGTTGTATTGTGTTATATTTTTATAATAAATGGAAACCGACATGTTTTAACTGTTTATTTTCTAACAATCTACGCAAAACGACGATACTCGCCGCTACCTGTCACGTTGTCCCAAAATTCGGTGAAAGGTGGGTCGAAGGATTTAATCGTCTAGACTTCTGGTCTACCCTCTGTATTGGAGGAATATAGAATATGTTTCAAACAAAATCGCCTACTAGCCCACGTTACGCCACAAAAATCAGCTTTCTGCCAGTGTATATCCTGTTGAAATCGGTCTAGCCGTCTCAGAGACTAGCCGGAACAAACGGAGACATCTGAAAACGTCTGGGACCGATTTTGACGGGACTTCTACTGGCGGTAGCTGGGATGTTAAAGGTGTAAATCTAAGGCAGTATTTTAGAAAACACACTAGGGTTTCCTGCGTTAACTACAAAACCGCGAGAAGAGCTGCAGGGGCAGCATTTAGTCGAAGGCTGTTAAGCACAACTAACACTCGGCTATCGTGACTTATACATGAACATAATTGTACATAAATAGTTTAGAAAAAAACTTGTTGGTACAAGCCTACCATCTGGGGATAGAACACTGGTCTATTGACTCGAATAGTCGAACCACTCCTCATCGAGTCAATCCTAATCGAGTCGTTGACATAACATATATACCTATATTACGTAATTTTTACGTATGGATTTTTAAACAATTTTTTTTTTCACTTTTCACTTCACTTATTGTGTTACATTATTTATCCATACGAAAATAGAATTATCCATACGAAAGTAGAGTTCATCAATCATTTGTAGGTATCCATTGTGTGTGTAAATATCTCACTACCGGCGCAGTGTAGGTAACGTTAAAAGTAATGAAGTATATGTACACGTAACACGCTTTGCCTAAAGCTGTTCCACTGTGCTGCCGAGCAATAGCGGGACGCCTGCTCATAGAGTTTCCACGTTATTTATCAGTTTCAATCACGAACGGTTTTCCTAGGTCTGCTTAAATTGTTGTGTTCGTTGAGTTTAATGAAAATTGGCTTAAATTATAATTAATTATTATTTAAAATATATAAAAATATCTTTCACTTAACAGCGGTGGAGCTCAGTTCTATAAAAGCATATTTGACATACATAAAATATATGTTATACAAAATATGTGTTATATTAAATAAGTAAATGTGGCAACATCAAATACATTGCCTTGATTCTAATATAAGAACCTAAAGCACTTGATATATGAAGTCGGAAACAATGAAATTACCAGTAACACCCAGATCCGGGAAAATGTAGAAAAGTGGTTTTCTACCGTCAGGCTGACGGAGCGCTGTCTACTCAAGTAATCGGTAATTAATCATGCACCATCTGTTTACGGCTACATCGCTGCTCGTGAAGTTTTACCTTCAAGAATCCACCTCGTACTGTCTGTGTTCATATATATTTCAACGAATGATTGAAGAAGAAATTCGGAAGAAAATATATAGTGGTGGTCGTGGAAAGCCTACTTTTGAAGAATACGTGTGCTAATTGCTCGTATAAGAGAAATTTGAACATAATCTTCAACCGTTTCCTAAAAACTCTGCTAGACTGAAGTCTAAAGGATTAAGCTCTTCCCATACCTTTCTTTACTTTTATAGTAGCTTTTATACATAAATACATATTTAGAAAGTCACAATAGGCAAGTGGTTAAGGATCGGAATTCGTGTCAAGAGACCCAACTTTGATCCCCAGCAGGTAAGCTCGTACCCACAGTTTTTTTTCGAAACTTAAGTAATATTTATATTTATATTGTTGAATTATATACAGATATCGATGAGCTCCCCCACCTGTCGTGTTGTCCCAAGAAATATCTTCGGCGAAGGGTGGAGCGAAAGGACTTATTTATATATTTATTTATTTATTTAAGTGTAGTACATATGGCGGACTTAATGCCAAGTGGCATTCTCTACCAGTTAACCATCAGGCTAAACAGAAATAAAATGTATTAGCAGTGCAGTGAAATAAAGGGAGAAAGATCTTAAATATTGTGGCAAATACAAAAATATTACATAAACATACGTAAGATACATTATATACATAATTATTATTATTATGTTATTAAGAGTAAATGACGAAAAACAAAAATAATATCGTATCTATAAACGTACAACATAACTATATAAGTAGGAGACAATACATGAAAGATTAAAAATTATACCCACATCTGATATTCATACTTGCAACATTTTATAGTATTCACGGACTTTATTTTTAAATGAAAACTTGTTGGGAGCTTTTTTAATGTCAAGAGGGATTTCATTCCAGAGCCTTATAGCCGTAAGGGCGAAGGATTTAGATGTGTAACCAGTACGGTGTAACGGTGTCAGTAACTTAAGACTTTCCAAAGAACGGAGAATGTGCTTATGAGAATCACCTAAGTATTGAAACTTAGATTTCAAGTCTATTACTTATTGTTCAAGTCCTGTCTTCCTCAGTATTAGAAATAGCGTGAAGATATCAATTCATATTTTTTGTGTTATTTATATTGTACATATATAATTTTATTTAATTCATTTTATGTAATTGATTTAATTAATTATAAATATTAATTATTAAATTGGACACGTTGAGTGCATGAGTGACATCATACTAGGATATATACAGCACGAAAGTTAACATTAAAAGGGGTCGAGCAAATTAAATGTTCAAAGAAGAGAAGATCAAGAGTACCTTCATGGGCGTGTATTAAGAAAATGATGAAAAGCTAAAAATATGGAAGGATCGTGAGACTTAGCAATATGTTTTCTGGCTACCCTAACAAGGACTATGGATGGAAATATATTATTACTTATACATATAAACACCAATGACTCAATAACAAACGCCGTACGAAGTGCACTAAAATGAAAAGATTAAATATTGTCGCTACTTGCTTATTCACGATAACAATTAAAACTTGAGATAAAAGGCCCTAAGAAATACTTGAAGCAAAATTTAAATTAATAATGAAGTTCGCGCTCGTCAATCACCACTTGCGCCATCTGTCATCCGAACCGGAAACGCCCGCCGGTATCGCTTCCGCTTCCCGAAATTCACTTTATTTGTGTGAGATTAAATAATAACTTTGTTTAAAATGATTCATCACTATGATGAAATGAACATTTTAAACGTATTAACGTAGTATTCTATCATTAGATACAAAGAAATTACATTGGCCTGCTTCTTCTCCGTCAGAGGAACCTAATATAGAAACGGTCGTCAATTTAAAAGTGACGATAGTAGTGATGTACAATTTTTCTATTGTCGATAAATAAATGGATATGATTTAAAATAAATGTAATATATTATCGTTGCAAGAAGTAGAAGCATGAAGTATCTGAAAGCAGATGGATGTAAGTGGCTGACTTTGTTCTTCAATGTTGTTGCAAGAAAAGGTGATCCCCGATGAATGGTGCAACAGTTCATCAGTGCCTGTTTTCAAAAGAAGGATCAAAAAGATTGCAACAGCTATCGGGGAATAAAGCTCATATCACACAGCATGAAGATATGGGAAAAGTGATAGAAAACGAATGAGAGAGGAATTGAGGTAACACAGAACCAATTCGGGTTTATGCCGGGCCGGGAACAACGGATGCCATATTTGCACTTCGGCAACTGATTGAAAATATAGGCTTGTGCAAAAGAACTTGCATATGGTATTCGTGGACCTGGAGAAGGCATACGATAGGGTACCCTGCAAGGTTCTGTGGTGGTGTATGAGGGAGAAAGGGCTGCCAGAGAAGTATGTGCGGCTTGTTGAGGCGATGTATAATAGAGCCAATACTTGCGTCCGGTCTGAGGCTGGAATCACAGACAAGTTCAATGTGTCTGTAGGTTTACTTATTTGTTCCTTTGATTATGGATGCTCTGTCATCGAACATACAGGAGGAAGCACCCTGGTGTATGCTATTTGCTGATGACATTGTGCTTGTCGGAGAAAATGCACTTGAGGTACAGAGCAAGCTGGAAAATGGCAAGAAAATCTGAAAGTGTCGGATTAAAATAAGCAGAACCAAAACTGAACACATGTTCTAGACTTCAGTAGTCCATCCAGTTTTTCTCATATTGCCTTGGATAGTGTTCTCCTACCAGTCTGCTCCGAATTCCGTTACCTTGGGTATGTGATCCAAAATGACGGCAATGTCGACCGGGACGTAAAGAATAGAATAAATGCGGGATGGATGAAATGGCGACAGGTCTCGGGAATAACTTGCGATCCACGCATGCCTCTTAAACTTAAGGGCAAAGTTTACAAAAAGATCGTGAGACCTGTCGTATTGTACGGATCATAGTGCTGGGCAACGAAAGTGACGGATGAAAGAACAGTGCATGCTGCAGAGATGAGAATGTTGAGATGGATGTGTGGAGAGACTAAAAAAGATCGCATAAAGAATGAGTATATAAGGGGAAACTTGAAAGTAGCACCAGTGTCAGATAAAATGAAGAGTGGTAGGTTAGCATGGTTCGGGCATGTAATGAGGAGGGAAGATTGTAATATAGGCAAAAGAATGTTAGAGATGAATGTGGATGGACGAAGAGCTACGGGGAGACCAAAAAACGATGGATGGATTGTGTGAAAGAAGACACGAGAAAGAAAGGAGTGAGTTTTGAGATGACGGGAAATAGAGGAGAGTGGAAGAAGAAAACATGTTGTGCCGACTTCACATAGCATGGGATAAGGGCAGGAAGAAGAAGAAGAAAACATACATTCATACATAACCACTGCAGGAATAGGCCTCTCCCATGAGGAGGATTTGCCGTAATTGGCACGCTTGGCAGACCACTGCACCTCATACGCTGCTGCCAAACTTCGATCTGATTATTTTGATATAATATTTTTATTTTGAGATTGACTTTGATACAACATTGCGGGCAGTTGATGGATGCAGGTGGCTCGGGATAGTTCTTTGTGGAAATCTTTGGGGAGGCCTATATTCAGCAGAAGACTTTTGATAGCCTACATAGAAAAGAAAAATAAATACCTAAATCATCTTTCACTCAACGGGTACAGTGCACTCAATGAGTCTATTTCACGATTGTATGAAATGGCAACAAATAGACCATTAATAAATCAATGAAAAGTAAAAAAATAACATACATGGTCAAGAACCGAACACGCAACTATAGTAATGCATGTATCTATTTGTATCTGTGTGTGTACATATTTTATATCCTTCCGTGACTTAGGTACAAACATATTAAGTATTAATAAATTACAACTTATTAATCTTACTTAAATGTTTCCCTCTAGCAAATTTGAACCATCAACTCACAAAGCTGTTAAATACTATTGATTTAAAAAGGAACATATAATTTATTTTTCATAAACACTGAAACGACTTGTCTGACGAACTTATCAGCAGTGAAAAAAAAAGTCACGATAGCCGAATTGTTGGGTGGTCGGAATTTCGAGTCGAGAGACCCGAGTTCGATCCCCAGGTGGCAGTACCAATGAGTTTTTCAAAAACTTATGTACGAATTTCATCGTTGGCTTGACATAAAGGCGGCGACGGCTCACCACCTGTCACGTTGTCCTGAAAATATCTTCGGTGGAAGGTGGGTCAAAGGGACTTAATTGTCTAGACTTGACCTCTGTCTACCCCTGTATTGGGAATTGCGTGAAGATAAAAAAGTGGGAAAAAAAGAGCGCAACGTGTCGAGCTATTTAGTTCCACGATTACTAACTTTTTCTTTAGCTAATAAAACTCGACATAGCAACTTCTTTAGCTTGGTGGGTGATGTTGAAATATGTAAGTATCTTGACACTAGCTTTATATGTTCTTTGTGAATACACTGTTAGAGTGAAAATAAATTCTAGAAGATGTGCTGATTCGCTCCAGTGACTGGCTTTATTATGTTTGTTGTATATCTTTTTCATAGACGTTTAAGTAATTTCCTATGCCGAAATGTCCTCACATGGTCTTAACTTTTTCTTCGCTCATTCACTCATTCATTCAACGTGACTGAACCATTAAAGCACATATAATAACATTTTAGAAATTCTCTATTAAGCCTCAGAAAATCATTAGAAACGTCGCCTTAGTATCATGTTCCAAGACAAATAGATTAAAGTTACACAAAACCCCGACAATGTTCCGACACGCCTGTGGGTCCACTGGAGTAATTTGTCGAACAGCAGTTTCCGCAGACAATTGTGTCATAACTTTTTATACAGTCTCTGACAGACATGATAAATTAAGATCTAACATAAGTATCAATATGTAAAATAAACATATTCACTTGTAATATTAAGACACTACTCTTTGCTGAACGTGAAATAAACCATGAAACATTTTCTTATCGTCTCAACGTCCTGTAAAATCCTAAGAAGGATTTGCTACGCTTTCCATCATAGCATCAGGTCATACAAGATTCTGATTTAAATATATATTAAACAAACGTACTAGCGTACGTTTTTGATCAGTATAAAGTCTCGCAGAGCCACGCATCTGCTAAGCCTCTGGTATTGCGGGTGTTCATGGGCGGCGGTAATCACTTACCATCGTGTGCCACCTACTCGTTTGCCTCCCTTTTCTATGAAAAAAAGTGTATACTACAAAGCCACGAAAGTTTATAACCAGTGCGTGTTGCCAGTGATGATATATGAATTTGAGAGTTGGTCCTGTGCTGCAGGCCGTATAAGGAAGCTAAAAGTTGCTCAACAAGGTATAGAAAGGACTATGCTTGATGTTTCTCTGCGTGATACAATCCGTGACGAAGTCATCCTGGAACTTAGGAAATTGACAAAGCCGTAAGGAGAACCGCGCTGAAGATGCAATGGGCAGGTCACATAGCTCGAAGAACTTATAACATTTGCGAAAGAAAGGTTCTTGAGTGGCAACGTCGTTTATGCAAACACAGTGTAGGACGACCTTTATGAGATGTAGTGACGACTTGAAAAATGTTGCGGGAAGTCGATGGATGCAAGTGACTGAGGAACTTTCTTTTTGGAAACCTTAAGAGAAAGCCTACGTTCAGTAGTAGACTCTTAATAATGTAGGGTGTAAAAAAAGAGATGGTTATACAGCCATCTCTCGATGTGGATTGTTGCTAGTTGCTTTGGGATCAAAGCAATGTACATGTTCATCGTCATCTATGTATATATTTAATATTAAAGTGCTGTGTAAAAGACGTGAAATGAATTTTATCAATGTCTATATGTAAAAGAAAACTAGTTGAACATAATACGTGTAAGAATCTTGTATTATTTTTCTTTGAACAATCGTTTAATCATCACAAAACGAGCTCCTCACCTCTCGTGAAATTCTAAATCTTGTATTCGAAAGCGTCCCCAGACACTGATTCAAGTGTTACTGCTGTTACGTCGACACTAAATCGCATTAAATTTATAACAAGCGAATATCGAAAAGTTTTGACTTAATTTGACCTGGTCAAATTAATATGAAATTTAAAACCAACTGACATGAGTGGGATTTAAACTGCGTAACATGCAACGCTCTTACATCAATCCAACGTGTAAAAAGACCTGACTTACATATTTTGCCCTGATTTTGCAATGTTTAGACAACCTGAAAGCCTTATAAGTAAGATGCTAATACATTGCACCTCACGAATATCTAAACGCAATAAACGTGATCGAGGTAGACCGAGACTAACTTTCAAAGGGAAATATATACATCCTCACTGGGAACTCTTTTTTATTTTTAAAGAAAGTTATAAAAAAAAAGTGAAATAAAACGAGATATTTTTGCTTCCTTTTACTAGTTAAATAACGTTTAAAATTGTGTTACGGAAGCTCTAGTATTCCAACAGAGTGGATGGATTTTGTGTGATGCGTCAAGTCAAACTAAAACGTACAGACTGAAGCCTCTTACTTTGACGCTGTTAACTTGTCGTACAGACAATTATTTATTATTATTATAAAATAGAGACAAGATCACATACATTGCTCTGCTTCCATGGTAGGGTGACTCTTTTGCACTTGTCATATGGAATCGGAAACAGCGAGGGTACCACAAACACCCAGACCCAAGAAAATGTATAAAACTGTTTTGTACATTAAACCATTCGAGAATCGAACCCGAGACTTCAGAGATGACAATATCTTGAATTTCGATGTGTACTCCACTCGTCCACGGAGGTCGTCAATGAAAAAGTATGATAAAATGCACGAACATACATAAAGACTTGCAAAAGGCAGAGGGCAATGTAGACAGAGAGAGAGAGAAAGAGCAAGGAAAGGCCTCTCATTAGGGAGGATTTGCCTTTATGCTCCACGTTGAACACACGAACTAGCAATCGCAGAACCAGATACCTCGTTTTTTTTATTAGAAAAGGGAGGCAAACGAGCAGGTGGCTCACGTGCTGGTAAGGGATTACCGCTGCCCATGAACACCCGCAATACCAGAGGCATAGCAGATGCGTTGCCAGCCTTAGAGTGCCCCCAAAATTGGTGTGGGCCTCCGGTTACCTGCACTTACCAGACGAAACGCAGAAGTTTGTTAGACTTCTACTCACGTCGTTATTCTGTGAGGTGGTGGTATTTCCCCGGTCGAGCCGGCCCATTCATACAACAACAAAAGCTGATGCGTGGCTCTACCACTGTTCAAAATCACACACACGTACCACTAACGCAGCTGACTGTCACCGGTCCATGAATTTTTGGTCTGATATTTTATAGATTTTTATCACCCCTTATGCCGCTAGCCATGACATATACAATAGGAAACTATTAGTTGCTCTTACGACAACCACAGGAAAAAAGGGTTCGATATATTCTAACGCCGTAACCACATAGCTGAAAAGCGACCTAAGTCTATCGATAAGTAACAAATATCTTCAAGCTATTCCCAATACAGGCATAGGCAGAGGACAATTAAGTCCTTTCCCACCCATCTTCCAATGAAGACATTTATTGGGACAACGTGACAGGTAGTAAACCCGTCGCCGTCTTCATGTCCAAGACAGGGAATAAAAAAACGTTAGTGTTTTGGTACGAGGTAACCCATTGGTACGAGCCTGCCACCTGGGGATCGAGCCTCAGGGATCAATCTGGAGTCTCTGGACACAAACTCCGATCACCCTTATCACTCGTCTATTGTGACTTCTTTGACCTAAGACTCATTATATGGTTCACGAAACATAGCTAATTAAACACGATACTGGCGGCTAATGTCTGGAAACAATCAAGCTTAATTAGGTAGTACGTAGTCGTTAAACACAATCGGTGGCAAATGTCCCTTAGCTAAGCTACTTTGTTACAAAGCTAATTCACTCTCATAAATCCTTGTCCACGTATCTTGACATGGGCCAAATTACTTTTGCGTTAAATGCATTGATGACGGTAGTTGAATACGAAACGAGGTGCCTTTCGCCTAGTAGTAGAAGAATTCTTTTTAAAAGTATGTACTTATAAATAATGATACAATATAGTTAAAAGGTGACAAGATGAGTAAAATTTCCTTCTTCACACAAATAGGATCAGGCTGTTCCATGTATGGCTGACCAAGGTAGGACTTTACTAGGTAGACAGGCTCACCACCTGTTACATTATCCAAAATATGTTTCGGAGAAAAGTGTGTCAAAAAGTCCATCATTCTCTGCCTACCCTATGGGAAATAGGATAAAGATATAAAAAAGCTATCAACCCTTGGCATCACTGATACGCAATTGCGACCGCACTGTTCACTCCGTTTGAAATATGTAGAGCCATTCGACGCTAATGAAAATTTTTATATATCTATATCTTCACGCCATTCCCAATACAGGGGTAGACAGAGGTCTAGTCTAGACAACTAAGCCCCTTCGACCTTCCTTCCACCGAAGATATTTCAGGACAACGTGACAGGTGGTGAGCCCGTCGCCGTCTTTATGTCCATGCCAACGATATGAATTGTACATAGGTTTTGAAAAAACCATTTAGTACTGCCACCTGGGGATCGGGTCTCTCGACTCGAAATTCGGACCACCCTTCCACTCGGCTATCGTGAGTTTTTTAAATTTTTTTTTTTTGAAAATTTATATTAAAAAATTAAATATCTTCACGCAATTCACAATACAGGGGTAGACAGAGGTCAAGTCTAGACAATTAAGTCCCTTTGACCCACCTTCCACCGAAGATATTTTTCGGGAAAATTTATATGTTTAGTGTAATACCTTGTAGTTTCTTTCTATGTGATATCTTATATGCTGCTTTTGCCTGCAGCTTTGCCTGACTGGAACTCTTTATACCGTTAAATTTATTTTTAATTGTTACGATAGCCTAGTTGATGGGAGTTGGATCCCCGGGTGATTTTTTGGACCAATGGGTTTTTTTTTTCAAAACTTATGTACGATTTATGTCCTTACCTTCGTTTATTATTTTTGAAAAAAAAACATTGTTACGAGCATACCATTTGGGAATCAAACTCGGGTCTCTTGACTTGAATTCCGATCACCTAATCACACGGCTATCCTGACATAATAGTGGCCGGTAAAGGTCCACTGCGACAAATAGGTCTCTCCACACATTTCGTACTTTAGACGCTACTACCCGTCGGTTTGTCGTTTCTTGGTCTGGCATTTTTGAGATGATTATTTTGTCATCTGTCGGTAAATGCATGCTTATGCATATTTAAATTTGCTTCAGGACGTATCAAGAATCTTTTTGCATAAACCACCATTACCCAGTAATCCGACAACTCCGTTAGAAAACAATTATTTGTAAATGGGGCTTCCA
>JAGSMR010000828.1:0-10000 GCA_029286605.1 Sericinus montela | reverse complement strand
TTTGTTGAGTTATTTGAAATAATTGCGCAAATATAACTCAAGTATCCTAAAGCACCGACAATGCTGACTACAGAGCAGTTAGAATTTATAGAAGACCTTGTAAATATATTAAGACAATTAGAGGTAATAACTAAAGAAATATCGGGAGAAGACCATGTTACACCCAGTAAAATTATACCAATCGTATCTTGTCTGACTGGAACATATAATACGTTGAAAACTTCAACTGACATAGGACCTAAATCAAGAACTTTAACTGTGGACGGTTTAAAAAAAGATTTGAAAATATTGAACAAGTTCATTTGTTAGCTGCTGCTACAATTTTAGATCCTAGATTTAAACAAAATTATTTTGCTTACCATGTAGCCTGTCCTCGAGCAATAAAAAGAATAAATACTTCAATTAAAGAAAATAAATCACAGCAACAACTTCCACAAAATAATAGTGAAGAATTCGAAGTAATACAGGGGACTGATTTAGAAAAAGAAGTTTTGGATTTTCATTCGTTGCTTGTCAAAAAGCAAGTATCTATAAGTAATACACTTGCACTGGAAAGTCAAGGCTTAAACGAAGAATTTAAACATTATTTATCACACGATGTTGTGTACCTAAAGTATGATCCTATACTTTACTAGCAAGAACAAAAAAACTCAATTTATCACCATGTTCACTCAATATCCGTGATGTATATGAGTATCGTAGGATGATCTGTCCCTGTGAGTGCCTTTTTTCAGTTGCCGGCAACTGAAAAAAGTAACGTCGCAAGTGATGAGCGGTACTGCTTGGATCCCAGTAGCCTTGACAGATTGTTGTTTTTAAAAAGCTTAGATATGAAACATTAGGATTTTTTCTTTTATACCTTATTTGATATTATGATATGGTAATAAAAATAATTGTAATTATCGCATTCCCTTTGCTGAAAATTCCTGATTTTACTGATACGAGATCCCAGAGATTGTTTATAATGGCATTATTCTTGTTTTTCATAAAATGGATTTATATTTAAATTGGGGAGGGTCAAGAGTACTCGACATGCATGTATGAAGATGATGAATCAGAGAGAAGCAAAAGAGGTATGTAGGGATCGTGACACTTGGCGATCTGTTCTCTCTGGTTACTCCGTCAGGGATTGTGCGTGAAGATAAATAAAAAAAAATGAGAGCCGTCATGAGATGCCTGGCAGATGTGAAACATCGTGTGTGTACAAGTAATATGCATAAAAGATAATATTATTACAGAAATTAAATATAGCCTAATGAAAAAATGAAGTATTACGAATTTCTTACAGAAAATGGTAACTTTATTTAATAAATATTTATTTACATTTGATATAAAAATTCGATATTAATATCAAGTGGCCACAATTTAAATATTTTCTCTCTCTCTGTGACTTCAGTAATAGTTATATTCGATGTTTCCTCTGCCGGTATTACTGTGACGATTGGTCGATGATAACTAAACTACGTTACAAAAGTATTGGATGAAACATTATCAAGATATCTCACAAATACAGCATCTATAGTTGTTCCAAATTTGGTAGTAGATTCTTTTGGATTGTTGTTGATTTGCAATTGAAATGAAAGCGGCGGCTCGCTTTGGCGCGACGTTTGATTCGCCGCTCGAACCGTGAGTACCTACCGCTGTAGGTGCAAACATAGGTATCTAATAACTATTGATCTTAATTATTTATAATAAGACACATGTAGTTGTTATTTACTAATATGACGTTTAAGTAACCTAATTAGTGAAAAGAAAAAAATTAGTCTTACTTGAAATATTCTGTGCATTGGTTTGCAGATAACAATGTGAAAGCGGGAAACATCAAAGTTAACTCATCGCAGAAGTCACATACATACACTTATAGCAGCAAATTCCTTTGAATAATCGAATGTACCACAGCACACTGTATTTACCAACACAACCTCACAAAAATGGCTGTTTTTCTAGGCATAAACACATTCTGCGAAACACTGACTCAGTGGCATTATTCAGGATCTGGGGTGTTACAGTCTGAAATGCAGTGACCATTTTCTGGCGCATTTCTTCTTCGTTGTTACACTAATTTGCGTAAGTTGTTTGCTTTTCAAATATCCCCATAGAAAGGTCCAGTCAGTCCATAAGACATTCCGGTTGGATAAGGATGGTATTGATCACAATACCATCGCGCAAACCCTTCGCGTGGAAGGAAGTCACTCTTGATAGGTTCTTGGGTCTTGCGGTAGTGATACGGATCTTGACCGTCCCTATTCAATATCCTCCATACTGCTCCATGGTTAACACAAAAAACTAGTCCAGCACGGCGTGTACTGGATGTTGGGTCCTCATCAAAATATTCTAAAATATTGTCTTCCATAGCCGTGCTCAAAATCGCAAAATTGCGCTGGTGGAAAAAATCAGTTGTGTGTAATTTATTGACCAAATTCCTAAAACAAGCATACGATGGAAGAACTCGGGGGTTATTTGGGTTTCCAGAAACGAACCGTTCGTTGTAAAGGTTCTAGGATCTGTTAACACACCGTCACTAGCACCAACACACATTATCATTTAGTAATACTCCGCGTTCGTATAACTCATTTTTCTTATTTATGATACGTCCGCACGTCTCAAAATTCCCGTAGAAACTAATAGGAAGGGCAAATACATCAAACGAATAGCGCCAATATATTCTTGGGAAGATTTTATTCATTGGTCGATCAATTTTCGCGCGAAAATTATTGAATCTGGATTGGTTGGAACGTACTAGGAGCACAGATATGGTGACTAGAAGTTGTGTTGGAGAAGGGTCATTGCCTTTGTCAACTGACTAATATGATTAATAGGGTTGACACCAACGAGTTTAATGTAAATTATTGAAGCCCTCATATCTCCCACGGAAATCAAGCTACGAGACTCTTAATATTTTTTAGGGTATACACGTATGGGTCCCAAGCCCGGCGTGCCGGTATTTATACGACTTTTTATAACACCTTGTATATATATATATATATATATATATATATATATATATATATATATATATATATATATATATATATATATATATATATATATATATATATATATATATATATATATATATATATATATATCGATTTTATAGAAATCGATTTAAGATATCGATTTTACGATTCGAATCGATTTAAAAGTCGATATTTTTTGGAAAGAATCGCCATACCTAGTAATAACACCTTACCCTGATCAATTGCAGTGTTCCCAACTCTTAAAAGTAAACCCCGAAAATCTCCCAAACAATAATGTTAATTTTTTTTAAATAAATTAATGATTTCTTGTATTTACGCGAATACTACACATATTAAATAAAACGATTTTCGGATTTTATCGCGTTTTTAATTAGTTTTTACAAACTATTTTTCTTTCTCGACGTTTCGCATGCTTTACAGCAACCAAGGATGCTGTAAAAACTAATTAAAAACGTGATAAAATCCGAAAATCATTTTATTAAAAACAAATTAATGGTTATTAGTAAATAATAAATTAACAGTAATAAGTAAATTCTAATACATAAAATTCTCGTGTGGTGGTATTAGTTACCAAACTCCACCGAAATGGCTCGTCCGATTTTCAGAAAATTTCGAGTGCATCAGGTAGGTCTGAAAATCGGCCTAGTTAATGTTAAGTGTGGTCACAATTTTTTTTTTTTTAACGTAAATCAAAATATGTACAAAAATACAACCTACATAAGTTAATTTTCATCTGATTCAATTTTTTAAATCATACATATTTAATAAGTAAACACTGGTAACTCCAAGGTAATCGTAAATATTATATCGGATTATAATCGGATCGTAAATATTAAATTTAATACAGTTTATCATAATCATATATGTTAAAAAAATATAACAAAATTACCTTTCAATTCTGAATCTATTTTCCAAACCTTTGTGTATATTTAACTGTATTTATGGTGTAAATGATTAATGTGTTTGTGACCAGGCCAGTGTTGTTCTTTATTAAAAAGACTAAGTGTTACGACTGATTCATATTACAAGTATTGTAAACTGATTTCTTCCATACTATAATATTATAGTATTTTCATAGTTGGCTAAAATCGATAATAATACTGCACAAATATTATTAAGTACAAATGTCAATTAGGAAACCCAAAGTTTATCAGCAGTATAATATTGCGCTGGTGTTTAAATATTTGTTTTACTTGTACCGCGTTAACTAATTGCTCTTTGTTTTATAAGCAATGTTAATTGTTAATTGTTCGGACCACTGTTAATATGTACGACTGATATAGCAGGATAGATTAATCTCGAATTATAGTGATCTCTTATTGGAACATTGTGTTGTTTTAAGCTGTTATATTTTACATTCAGAGTGTACTTTAAAAACCTAGACACCTCAAGTATTTTAATATTATATAAGATTATTAAGTGCTTTTTCAAGACTGGACGTTTGGCGGCTTTTTTTCAGTCCGCGGATACGTGTAGGTGAACGAATTAAAAATAGTATTCTGTACTGTCCACATGTGAACATATATTTATGTCGATAAAAAAATTGGTTTATTTCCTGTTTAGGTCTAAACAATTATATAAAACGTCAGAACATCTTTTTAAGCAATTAAATACTTGTGCCAAGATGTCTTGCTCTTCGATATCTTAGTTTTATTTATCTAGTTACATATAACTTATAAATTCAGTATGTGTGTGTGTGTGTGATTGTGTATATGTGTGTACGCGGGACAGACGTGCTTGCGTGTCTCAGTCACTGATATTCATTGAATAACGGCCAAAAATGCTTCCACAGTTTATTTCTTAAATCATACAAGTTTAATTTTGATATATTTAAAAGATTGTCAACCTTGTTGTAACCATATTCAGATTCTGTTTTAAACTGATGCCTTGCATATTCAGTTTTGACTACACCTTTGTAACTTGGAATTTTCTTTCGTCGGGTACAACATTCAAGTACATAAGATACTCTTTCATGTCTTTCTCTCACAATTTCAATTATGTATAGCTTTCTGACACTTAATAACTGGCTAATGGTGTACAGATTTTGGGTCGGAAATCCGTAGGGCTTATTATGCATTACTTTTATTAAGGACCGCTGGCTGCATTCAAGCTCTAGAAATTTAACATTAGGTGCACCTCCCCATACTGGTATACAATATGTCAATACTGACTGTGCAAGAGCGAAATATATTTGATTGATGAGTTTGTTGGTAGCAACATGTCTAAGGGTCCAATCCAGATTAACTTACGTATTCTGGATGTAGTAACCTCAATATGAGAATGCCAAGATAGTCTTTGGTCGATGTTACAATGGGATACCATATTTTAGTATACAGCGTCCCATCGCATGATTACTGTGCATATTTTTGTCTAATATTTGTATTATACTAAGCTGCGGTTGTCTCTAAAAATTTACGCTAAACCAAAGTTATTTTTGTACAAGGCAGGTCATTTTGGACAAACATTAATATTTTTGCTACACTTTAGAATTTCTTTTTTTTTTTTTTTAGAATAAAAATACGACTGCTCGAAATTCATGAAATTTTCTCTATAATAAATCGGTTCTCGTACCTAGAGGTACTTATTTGAGCACGGTTTTTTGATCTCATTACGTCATGTAATAGTATGAGTATAATAATACTTTACTTATCCATGTTTGCAATTAATGACGTTGCGTTGAGCATATCTAAGGTATCCCGGTACCAGACTCGAAAAGCTCTTTCCAATACACAGGCTATGCTAAATATTTCATACTCCGTTGTTTGTTCAAGTCGTTTGATGTTTTTTTCACTTTTGTATGTTTATTGGTCACTTCACGATACTTGCGGCGAAAGTTTGGCCTCAGAGCGTCGTAGTTGTTATACTCAGAGTTACAACTCATACTATTAATTGATTTACTATTTCTCCATACGTTAAAATTATAATAGCAAAAGAATAGGTTCAGTGTATCTATTCTAACATACCTGGAAATTAACGATAGAGAATCGGCAAGGAAAGATTTAAGAATTTGGCTCAAAGTGTATCCAAGTGATAATATAGTTACAAAATAATTATATCATAATGACAGTTTCCTTGCCTCCATTTTTTTTTGTTAAAAAAATATGGTTTTTGTCTTTTTATAGTTTTAATTCGTAATGACTCTGTGTTGAATGTTCAGCGAAATATTGAGCGAAATAATCCTATTTTTTTCTGCTCGTTTGCCTCCCTTTCCCTGTAAAAAAAACCTGGAACAATTTGCCAGACTAGATCCAACTTCGACCCAGAGGTCAATCGACGAATCCAACTCGACTGGGCAGCTTTGCCAGTGGATCTGCGACGTGGTCTTACTCTGCAGGCGTATGAGGAAGCTAAAAGTTGCTCAGCGTACCATGGATGGGGCTATGCTCGGTGTTTCTCTGCGTGATAGGATCCGTAAGGAAGATATCCGCAGCAGAATCAGAGTAACCGACATAGCCATAAGGATCAGCACGTTGAAGTGGCAATGGGCTGGCCACATAGCTCGTAGAACCAACAACCGTTGGGGAAGAAACGTTCTCGAGTGGCAATCTCGTACAGCCAAGTGTTGGACGACCCCCACTAGACGGAGTGACGATTTGCAAAATGTCTCAGGAAGTCGATGTATGCAGGTGGGTGAGGACCGTTCACTGTAGAAAGTTTTAGAGAAGGCCTATGTTTAGCATTAGAATCTTGATAAGCTGTAAAGGTGTATATTTTGCAACATGCAATAACCTCGTGCAATATGTTGAGGAACCAACACACTTTACTGAACATAGTGAGAAACTGTTAGATGTTATATGTTCAGATGCATCGGTGTCATATATAAGTGTGGACTATATTAGTGACCTCAGTAGCCATGCCTTTATTGTATGTGAAAAAAAGAAATAATACAGCGGGTACAGAATGCCTGTGCACGCTTCTGTTTCAATGTACCACCACGTGCACATGTAACACCTTTCATTAATAACGCTAATATTGTAAAAATGAACTGTCGCAGGCGACTACACTTAGCTTCACTTTTGTTTGGGATTATTAAAAATAAAAAACCTTTATATAATAAGTTGATTTGGTCTAAAGATCAAAATAAGCAGTATAATACCAGATCATCCAATTACAAGTTAGTATATCCTTTCTACCGGTCGGCCGGTTTCAGAGGTAGTTTTAAATATAATGCCACTAAATGTTGGAATAACCTCCCGCCTCCACTGCGTGACCTAAAAACAATTAGTGGGTTTAAAATCAGGTACAGGTTACGCTTACTTTCGGAACAAAAAATACCGATCTATAAAAAAAAAACTGGTAAGAGGTTAAGTTCTTTCAACACGTCAGTAATCTCAGTCCCATAAATTATGTAGATATTTAAATTTCACTTTATATAATATATAAAACTATTTTATTTAAATATTTGTATAATAAATTTATTTTTTCTGACAATCATTTTCTTTCCTTTATTGTTTAGCCAACGTGCGGCAAGGTGTGCCTTTTATACCGCATTCTTAATAAATAAAATTGATATGTATAGAAGGAAAACGTTAATTTTATTTTGTACTTACCTTCATTAGACTAATGATATCCACTATTTATGTGAATAAAAATTTAAAAACACATATTTTTTTATATTTTCCGCGTCGCATTATAGCATGTGCACTGAGGCAGCCGTCCGAGTTACCTCGGAGTGCGGGCCGGAATGAAAACCAGTGTCGGGCACAGAGCAGTTCGTGTTTCTGTATCTCGACTTTTACTGAGTCCTGTCCATTTCATGGTCTTATGCTGCTACACAGACTCATTTTACATTATTTTTACATTTTTGTTAATTTAGGGAAATATTGTTCTATTTTCTCTGTAATTCCAATTTTTTGCTTCGTTTTGTATCTACCTAGTCAGGTCATAAATTCTGAATAATTAAAACAAGTTTATTCACTATGTAACTATTTATATACCAAAATTAACTCAACAAAACATAGATTCTTATGACACTAAAGTCTATTCAAAATGACCTCCGTGATTTTGAATACAGGCCTTCAATCTGTGCGGCCAGTCGTCAATCGCAGCACGAACGAGGTCCATGTCAATATCGGCGACTGCCTTAATCAAGGATGTCTTGAGTGACTCCAAATTAGGATGAGGCTTTGAGCAAGCCTTTTTCTCCAAGTGTTGCCATATCTTGTAATCTAACGGATTCATGATCTGGACTGGAGGAGGGCCAGTCTTCGTGCCCGATGAAGTCGATTTCACGCGCCGCCTGCCAGTCTTGTGTGCTCTTCGCTCTATGAGCTGGCGCCGAATATTGTTAGATTACCCAATGCCTGTTATTGAACATGGTATGAGAAACAGGTTCCACAAGGCTAGTCAGGACTGTATTTTGATACCCAACTGCATTCGTTTTTACACCTTTCTCGCAAAAATGTACCTCTGTTAAGCCCCAATATGAAACTCCCAACCATGAGCGAGGATGGAAAATGACCTCGTTGGACACGCGGAATACGGTTGCTCGCTTCTTCACTACTGTGTGCGTACACCTTATCATTTTGTTTGTTGTAGCTCTCTTCTACGGTAAAAAATTTTTCATCCGAAAAAAGAATTTCCCCGATATTTTTTCCCGCGTACCGCTTAAACAAAGCGCGGCATCTCTTCAGTCTTAGGTGCATTAGACGAGCATTCAAACAATGTCCTGTTATTCTTCGATATGCCCGAAGCCCTAAGTCTTCATTTAACACCCTTTTCACCGTGGTTCTGCTTAACCCCATTTGAAGGGCCAACAGTTTCTGCTTACGTTTGGGATTTCTTTGACTTCAAGCCTTCACAGCTTTTATAACTGCAGGAGTCCTTACAGACCGAGGGCGACCACTTCTTGACCTGTCAACTATACTAGGGTCTTCATTGTATCGTTTGATGGTACGATAAACGAATCTTTTGGTTATATTCAAATTTTTCAGTATGAATTGACGCGTAACCGCAACGATGCAACGCAATAACTGTAACACGGTCTTCTTTAAGCGTCCACTCCATATTTAAAAATGAGTAAAATTCTAAAAAGTATGTAGTTTTATTTTCATGAACAATTCGAAATTCGAATTCAATAAACTTTTTTATGGCCAGCATTCTAAAAGAAAAGTTTTTACGGTGAGACAATACTTATGACCTGACTGTGTATTGTGATTAGACCTTGAATAAACGTTTTTTCTTTCTTTTTAATTTCAATCTTTGTGAGAGCAATATTCATCAAAGTTTGTTATAGAAATGTAAATTTTTTTAAAAGATATTACAATCATAAAGATAGCAATAGAAATTTATATATATATATATATATATATATATATATATATATATATATATATATATATATATATATATATATATATATATATATATACATATGACATCACCAGCCCTTGCCCCGCGGGGACAGGTAGACAAACGTTAGGTATTTCACTACGTATGAAAAAACAGTTTCTGTTGTCTGGGTTGGTAACTAACTTACCCCGAACGCAAACCATGCGCTCAGACGTGCAGTTGCGGAAATCAGACCGTCTAATCTAATCTAGCCAACATGGAATGGGATTTGTGTAAGAAATCCTTAATGAACACGTTGGGCAAAGTACACAAGTATTAAAATTCAAGAAAATCATATTGTTGTACAAAAATGTTATGTTTCCTTTTTTGTTTTGGTACTCAATACTATATAATAATTTATTGCTTCTCATGTGTGTACAGAAGGTTCTTAAAGTATCAACATGAACCCGAATAGGGCACAGCAATTTCCATTCCATTTTTTTAATTTTAAAACTAAATTTATATTATTAGTAAATATTAGTATATAATTAGGAAAAGCTTCACCTATATCTCATTCTCAACATATTTAATTATTATCTTATTATTAACTTAGTAATAAAACTATGTTTAGGACAATTTGTTGTTACGAAAAATAAAATGGTTACGCCACTACATGCCACACCTGGCTAGTTAACCGGCAAATTTAATATTATAGCCAAAGCTTATGACAGCAGGTTGTTTTCGGTTTT
>JAGSMR010000827.1:0-11040 GCA_029286605.1 Sericinus montela | reverse complement strand
GTTGGGCAAAGTACACAAGTATTAAAATTCAAGAAAATCATATTGTTGTACAAAAATGTTATGTTTCCTTTTTTGTTTTGGTACTCAATACTATATAATAATTTATTGCTTCTCATGTGTGTACAGAAGGTTCTTAAAGTATCAACATGAACCCGAATAGGGCACAGCAATTTCCATTCCATTTTTTTAATTTTAAAACTAAATTTATATTATTAGTAAATATTAGTATATAATTAGGAAAAGCTTCACCTATATCTCATTCTCAACATATTTAATTATTATCTTATTATTAACTTAGTAATAAAACTATGTTTAGGACAATTTGTTGTTACGAAAAATAAAATGGTTACGCCACTACATGCCACACCTGGCTAGTTAACCGGCAAATTTAATATTATAGCCAAAGCTTATGACAGCAGGTTGTTTTCGGTTTTATAAAAGCAAAATGTTCGGAATTCCGAGTCAAGAGAACACTTAGTACAAAAACTTAGTACGAATTATATAGTTGGCTTGGACATAAAAACGGCGACGGGCTCACCACCTGTCACGTTGTCCCGAAAATATGTTCGATGGAAGGTGAGTTGAAGGGCCTTAATTGTCTAGACTAGACCTCAGTCTACCCCTGCATTGGAAATTGCGTGAAGATCTTTTTTTTTTATTGTTTCACTGTCTGTGGAGATATTAGATTTTCAGGCGCCGTTTTTTATCAATTTCCAATGTTTCTCACGTGTTCCGATACAATTGGCAGATAATCGATTCAGTGCTATTTTATCTTCCTTTAATTTCATGCTTATTATAAGATTGTCTTATGGCACTATATAATAGTGGCATAAGAGCTTCTTCTTGTGAAATGGATTTACTGCCCTTGAATTTTGCATTAAGTAAGTATCGTAAGATATTCTCGAATCAGAAATAGTCGGACAAATAATCGAATAAATATCGAATTAGTCAACGAATATATATACGATTTGCTGCATTATGGTTTCCCACTTTACAAGTGATTTCATTAGGGTCTTGTGTTTAGTTGTGTACTTTAGACGCACATATATTTCCGAAATTTATTATTTAGAAAACCTACTACGTATAAGAAGAAGGCTTACTATGGCATCAGTAAGTATGATTCGAATGGTGCTTCCAAAATATTAAGATCTCTTACTTATCCCCACCGTATTTTTTAAATCTAAAACTACTAAATTATTACTAATATCACAGTGAGATATAATATTTTATCGGTAGTAATAATCAGGCAATCGAACTTTAATGAAGTGAAGGCGTGTGTGTACCAATTCTTGCTAAATACTATAAATTTATTTTATAAGTTAATAAGATGTATTTAAAATTAAGCATTGTGCGTAAAATTAAGATATTACTGAAGCTTTAATTTCATAAATTGAATTTAGTTTTTAAGTTAAATAAAATATTTATTACGTTTAATTGAAGGATCCTTGTATGTTTAGTAACTATAGGGACGGTGTGCTATATAAATATTTAAAATTAATAATTAAAATTAATTGTGCCCATAATTTCTTTGAGCTATAGGTTAACTATTTCATAGACAGTCCCTGTCAAAAGTCATTGATAATGTGACTGTAGACAGGATAGTAAATTTAGGTAGGAGGGTTACGGTTATTAGAGAGATAGCCAATATTTGTCGCAACATCACAAAAAACTGGTTTATAAAAGCTCGTTTTAAAACAATCCAATGTGCTTACCTGTTTCGGCTTTCAAGATATTCCTTCTCAACGTTCTGAGTATATTAGGAGCAACGTCAATGATCTTCCCTTAAAGTTACTTGCAGGTGTTTACGGGCTTCAGTAGCAGATGAACTACTGGCTCGTTTTTAATTTTTCTTTAAATCGTGTTTGTATAAGTGCATTATGTGTTTGTAAACGTAGTAATTAATGAAACAGAATAAAATAATTTAATTTTATTCCAAATATCTGTTAACTGCCATATTCAATTTTTGAATAAATGTTTGTCAAACTCCATTTTGCAAGAAGGCAGCTCAAAAGGATCTAATAATTTAAAAATATTCCATTATGGTTCTTATGCGTGGTATAAAGCGTGTATGTTTTATAGTAAAGTTATGCGTGTATGTTTATTTATTAAACGTAATATATAATTAAGCGAGTTTAAAGGAGCGAGCAATGTTAGATCGGATTACTCAAATTAAAAACTAAAAATAAATTTCTATTAACATAAAGTGAGTTAATCATATGCAATAATGATATGTTCGTTTATGCTGTACTTTTTATTAAAAATTAACACAAAAATTTAGTTGTACAATATATTTAACAACGAACGGTCAAAAATGTCTTATGAATTTGAATTAATAATTTTTAACTCAAATGGTTTTGTATTGAAAAAGGGCGTTACATTTCAAATACAACGAGAAATCACATTTAAACTATCGAAATAACGTGTAACTTGTGTAAACCTATTTTTTATGTAATACTACAAAAATAATGTTTTTACACTCGTGCTCGCTCCGCCATATTGTTACGCTTAGCTTTTAGCAGCTACAATGTTTGCATGTGACAACGGCACATTAAGTGCAAAATATATGTATTATTTATTTGGTCGAATAAAATTGTTTACGGAGATCAAACTTTTGGTTTTATTGAGAAATTGTCCTAGAGTCGCAACAATTTTGTGTAGCAGGCGATGTGTCGGAATACTTGCGGTGGTCAATTAGGTGTGATGACCTGCAAAGACCTAGTGTTAGACGACCCCCCACCGAGTTGGAGTGACGATTTGTAAAATGTTGCGGAAAGTCGATGGCTGCAGGTGACTGAGGACCGTTCAATGTGGAAAGTTTTGGGGGAGGCCTATGTTCAGCAGTGGAATATTGATAGGCTGTAAAGAAGAAGAAGAATGAGCATTCACTCGTAGGTACGTGCGCCACACATTCACACGTCCACGTTCTTTAACATGGTGCATAATAGCAGTCACGATAGCCGAGTGGTTAGGTTATCGGAATTCGAGTCGAGAGTGAGTTCGATCGCAACCCTTGTAATAGAATACTTATATAGATCTAGAGACTTAGTTCTAGAGACCGAGGAGTAAAGAGACAAGGGACTGTAATCTCTATGGGTAAGTTTGATTAAAACATTCTCTCACTTGTCGTCTAAACAGTGCTGGACGACCGTCTCCCTGTTTCTGCAGCATTGTCTGGCAAAACTGTAATCTGCTGTGGGTAATCGCGCAAGCATAACCATAACGAGGAAAATATCAACGGATTTTGACACTCCTATACTACGTTAAATTTTACGCATGGAAGTAAATCGGTCGTTTTGAATCTTTTGAAAGACTTCTTCATAATCCGCCACAGGTCTTCCTAGTCCACCGTGATTGCCAGGCAAGTTGGCTAGTGAGTAAGCGAGGTGAACATTACTGAATACTGATGGTTAGATATTTAAAAGTTTGCATGTCTTTCTAAATACAATCTAGCTGCAGCACTAGAATGAACCCGGCATTTCATTAATATGATGCATGTTTGAATATTCTTGACTAGTATAATTGCGGTCAGATTTTTGGATTAAAAAAATACATTACACTGCTGCACTTATTAATACATAAACTCATGCAGATAAAAGCAAATTAAATTCACTGACTCGATATAAGCAACATCTAAACAGCTAGGTGAGTCCAAAATACTCGAAGCAAAGTCCATAACTTACTAAAAATCTTATCCAAACACTAAGCAACTTTTGCTATCGTGGACAACCGTTAAAGAAAACTCGAAACCAAACCAATCAATGCACATCAAACGAATTAACAAAATGTACTGAAATTACTAAATTAATCAATAATCAAATAAACGAATCCTGCCATCAGAAATAAACAGGCTTCCAAGTCGAATTGTAAGTATCAGCGTTTCTCGTAATTTTGCATCAATGCATTTTGTTTTCGCTGATGTTTCTTAATTAATTAGCAGCTAATTACCTGTTATTTTTTTTTACTACTAACTGTAGTAATTTTTATGAAGTAGTTTTGTTGTCTTAACCTTTTTTTTTATCAAAAATGGCGGTAATCGTTTGCATAATTGCATAGAATAATATAATAAATGTTATTTGCAAAATTGTAAAAAATGGACTCGATCCAAGGACTCAATACTAATATTACAAAACATTCTGTGTTAGATATATCATTCAGTTTTGTACGTAATTCAGAAAGATGTAGTGCATTGAAGTATTATCATCTATATATTATGACATAGTTGAACCACGTGCTTGCTGTCATTTATTTCATTTGTGAATTTAGAGAGTAGATTCAAAGAGGATTTATTGGCTTGGAAACTAATTTGATCACTTGATATTATTTTATAATCTAGAATATAATTTTCGTAACTATCTTTTTATATTCTGATCTTATTGTACTAGTTTTTTAACACCTGTGAATAAGTTTTTTTTTATAGAAAAGGGAGGCAAACGAACAGGTAGCACACGTGATGGTAATTGATTACCGCCGCCCATGGACATCTGCAATAGCGGAGGAATAGCGAATGCGTTGCCGGCCTGTAAAGAATAATATTCACCCTTTAGTCTCTAAATTTTTTTACGTCAATGTTTCGGATTTCATCTATGTCAGCAGATTTTTTTTTTTGGTATTTTGGCTGTTGATAATTTTTTTTACGTTTTCAGTTGTAGTTTGTTGAAAACATCATAGGTAATATATTATAAATGTATAACATGATGATGTAATATAATGTACAGCGTTCTTTCTTAAAAGAAATATTTAAAATTATTGACTAATCCGGAAATAAAAAATTCTACCAAGCCGAATTGTAAGTATCAGTCAAGTGTTCAGTCAAATACTATGTCCCGTAATGCATTCCCCCATCAATGCATTTTGTATTCGTCCATATTTCTGCTGCTAATATTCTGTTTCGTTTTTACCTTGCTGATTGTAGAACTGTAAACATTTTGTGAAGTAATGTTGCCTTAACTGTTTTTCTATAGAAATTTACGTTAATCGTTTGCATAATTGCATAGAATAATATAATAAATGTTATTTGCAAAATTGTAAAAAATGGACTCGATCCAAGGACTCAATACTAATATTACAAAACATTCTGTGTTAGATATATCATTCAGTTTTGTACGTAATTCAGAAAGATGTAGTGCATTGAAGTATTATCATCTATATATTATGACATAGTTGAACCACGTGCTTGCTGTCATTTATTTCATTTGTGAATTTAGAGAGTAGATTCAAAGAGGATTTATTGGCTTGGAAACTAATTTGATCACTTGATATTATTTTATAATCTAGAATATAATTTTCGTAACTATCTTTTTATATTCTGATCTTATTGTACTAGTTTTTAACACCTGTGAATAAGTTTTTTTTTATAGAAAAGGGAGGCAAACGAACAGGTAGCACACGTGATGGTAATTGATTACCGCCGCCCATGGACATCTGCAATAGCGGAGGAATAGCGAATGCGTTGCCGGCCTGTAAAGAATAATATTCACCCTTTAGTCTCTAAATTTTTTTACGTCAATGTTTCGGATTTCATCTATGTCAGCAGATTTTTTTTTTTGGTATTTTGGCTGTTGATAATTTTTTTACGTCAATGTTTCGGATTTCATCTATGTCAGCAGATTTTTTTTTTTGGTATTTTGGCTGTTGATAATTTTTTTTACGTTTTCAGTTGTAGTTTGTTGAAAACATCATAGGTAATATATTATAAATGTATAACATGATGATGTAATATAATGTACAGCGTTCTTTCTTAAAAGAAATATTTAAAATTATTGACAAATCCGGAAATAAAAATTCTACCAAGCCGAATTGTAAGTATCAGTCAAGTGTTCAGTCAAATACTATGTCCCGTAATGCATTCCCCCATCAATGCATTTTGTATTCGTCCATATTTCTGCTGCTAATATTCTGTTTCGTTTTTACCTTGCTGATTGTAGAACTGTAAACATTTTGTGAAGTAATATTGCCTTAACTGTTTTTCTATAGAAATTTACGTTAATCGTTTGCATAATTGCTCAGATTAAAATACATAGTAACGAATGTTCCAAAGTATTTAACACACACATCGATTTGCAAGCTTAGTAAATAAATAAGTTTTAAAGTGTTATAGTGTAGTAAATAACTTTGTTTTTGTTATTAATAAATCACCCAGTGGTATTTAAGTGGAAGTGAAGTTTGTTTACCTGTGCACCTCGTGATTTAACGTTATATTTATATGAATTGCCTACTTGCTTTCGACGATCAGCGGTAGGCGGTCATTAGTACTTTGCGTAGTGTCACAGTCTAAATAATAAACATTGCATTGCTCCAGTATAGTAAAAGTTAGTTCAACTTCAACTAAGTAAATTGTTACTGATTTTAATACTCAGACACATATTTTAACACGATTACCGGTCTACATAATAATGATGTGCGAAGCATGTAATCGTTCTGTAAAAAAGAAGAACTACTTTTATGCTCAGGATGCAAGAAGGATTTCATTATCAATGTGTAAACATGCTACCATCTTTCTATAAGCAAAATATTACAGATTTAAAAAGATCATGGAAATGTCCTACTTGCATGAATATCACTAGAAGAAAATGTGATAATACTCCGGCTAGGGCAAGGTTTTCACGAACATCGCCCTCATCTTTGGATGAAGCAACATTTACCCCTGAGTCTCATAATAATCCTGAAATTCTAGATAATCAGGAACATACGGAATCAATGAACTCACAGTTAAACTCACTCCTCCCTGCTGCCTTATCGCACTCGTCCGGTAACCCCGTGACATTGCAACAGCTGAGTGCCCTTCTTGACACTAAATTGAGGGCATGAAGTTTTCGCTTATGCAAGACATCAACCTTTGATGAAAAACAAATAGACGATTTAAAGGATGACTTTACGCGAACAACAGATTTTTTGTCGTCACAACAAGTAGATCTACAAAATAATATAGAAGAGACGAACATAAAAATTAAAAACCTTGAAAAGCAAAAGCAGGAACTTCAGTCTGAACTGTTTAATACTCAAAACCGGTTGAATATTTTAGAAAAAGCGTCAAGATGTCTGAATATAGAAATACAATTAGTTCCTGACAGGCGAAATGAGAACATACCTTATTAGTAAAGAAACTTGAAATGATCAAAGCCCTATTGCCGATACAGACATCCGAGCAGTGCGTCGAACAGCCAAACTGAATCCTCAATCGAATCGTCCACGCAATATTTTAGTGACGCTGTCTTCAGAAAGGCAGCGAGACACAATTATATCCGCATTCAAAAGGTATAATAAAGAAAACAAAAGCAACCTCTGAATACGGTAAACTTAGGCATTTCAGGCGACAAACACCCAATATATGTCGTAGAACATCTTTCACCCCATTTAAAAGTCTACACGCCGATGCTAGAAAATTTGCCAAAGGCCGAAATTATAAATACGTGTGGGTCAAATACAACCGTATATTTATAAGGAAAGACGACACATCTTCTGCTATCAATATTAAAGACAGTAACAGTTTAAGCAAGTTATTGTAGCTTTTATAACATTTTTCTTTTCTTTTCCTCACTCAATTAAAACAATTTGTGCTTTTATTTCATATTATTAATTTATAATGTTAGTCTATTATCAAATGTTAATCGTATACGATCTAAATTAGATAAATTTTACCTCAATGTCCTTAATTGTACTTATGATATTCTCTGTTTAACTGAAACTAATTTAAATAGTGGTACTTTTGATGCTGAAATAATTGATAGTCGCTATAATTTATTTCGTAGAGATAGAATATCGACAAATATAAGAAAGACTGATGGAGGAGGAGTTTTAGTCGCAGTAAAAGCAAATAGTAGCTATCAGACAAACCTCCTGGGAAAGTAGTGTTGAAGATGTCTGATAAGTTTATTGCCAAAGCACACCAAGGAACCATTATTGCACATTTGTGTGTGCTACTTACCAGGTCATTTATCATATTCTGATATAACACAGTATTTTAAAATTTACATAAAGTTCTTTTGAGTATACTGGCTGACGACATAGTTTTAATAGTGGGCGATTTTAATATACCTGGCTTATTATGGTCTTCATCGCCAAACTCAAACAACATGACAGCTAATGTTACAGGTGATACTAGATCTAAATTTATTTCTGCAGCTCTTCTTGAGCTTATGTCCCTTTTCAATTTAGGGCAATTCAATAAGATTAAAAATCATAATAACTGAACTCTAGATCTTGTACTATCTAATTGTTACAATGTTATGACTGATGAAGCAGATCCTATGTCGAAGCTAGATATGCATCATCCTGCCCTTTCAATAGAATTAATTAATTATAACAATCGTAAGATTATCACGTACAATAATTTCGAGAAATTAAATTTTAATAAATGTGAATACAATCGAATTAAATTAGAGCTTAATGAGGTCAACTGGCACCTGTACCTCATATGATGACGTCGAGAAAAATTTAGATGCCTTTTATCACACACTCAATGATATCATACGTAAATATACTCCTTTCATTAAATATAAAAATCATTCACATCCTTCTTGGTTTTCTGTGCCGCTAATAAAATGTTTAACTGAAAAACAAATATCACAAACTTTATAAAAAGTTCGGGAACCCTAGGATTATGACACCTTTGCGCTGTTACGTTCTAGATGTAAAAAGCTAATGTCTTCTTGCTATAATTCTTTTCTGTCTGTTACAGAAGAGTCTTTAAGAAATAACATAAAAAAATTCTGGAGATTTGTTCATAATAAAAAATATGTAAAAGATTCACCTCAAGTAATGACATACGGCTCACTCTCTGCGTCAACCGATGGTGAAATATGTGAGTTATTTTCTAAATATTTCGGTTCTGTTTATGAGGACTCTTGCACTGATAGTCATTTATGTATTACGCAATTATCGCCTAGCACTCTTGCAACAATAAATGTAACGGTAGGTGATGTAAAATCTAAATTAAAATTACTAGATATTAACAAAGGTGCGGGACCCGACGGTATACCGCCTAAATTTCTCAAATCGTATGCGGATGAGTTGTGTACCTTTGACGATGTTATTCAATCAATCTTTACATTTGGGTATTTTTCCATTACTGTGGAAAACTGCATACATTATCCCTGTACATAAATCTGGCGAAAAATCGAAATGTGAAAATTACCGGCCCATAAGCATTCTTTCTAGTATTGCTAAAATATTCGAGTCCACTGTTTATGAATATTTTTATTTTCATTTCAAGCCTATACTATCTCAATCACAGCATGGCTTTCTCAAAACAAATCTACAATAAGCAACTTGCTGGAATATAAGAACTACTTGTGCAATGCTTTCTCCAAACGTGGTCAAGTAGACTCCATATATACCGATTTTTCGAAAGCATTTGATAAGGTTCCACATGACTTACTGTGCTCCAAGCTGAAATGGTATGGTATACAGGGTAGCTTACTTCGCTGGGTACAATCTTATCTATTACGTCGAAGTCAATTGGTAGCCATTAGAGGGTTTATGTCTTCCCCAGTCACAATTACCTCAGGGATTCCACAAGGTTCCCATCTTGGGCCACTCCTTTTTAATATTTTTATTAATGATCTGGTTGAACACCTTACTTGTCCAAGTTTACTCTATGCTGATGATTTGAAAATTTTTAACCTTATTCGAGATAAGAAAGACTCGGACTTACTCCATGATAACTTAAGGTTCATTGAGACTTGGTGTAGGAAAACAAAATGTACCTAAATGTAAAAAAATGCTTCATCATATCTTTTACTAATAAAAGGCGGAAACAAGATTTCTCGTATTCCCTCGATGGACAAATTCTGCAACGTCGGACCGTAGTTAAAGATCTGGGTGTCTTATTTGATGATAAATTAACTTTTTGCGAGCATTATAATGAAATAATTAACAAATCATACCAATTAATAGGGTTTATTTTTCGTTCGGCCAAAGGATTCAAAACACAACAAAGTTACCTCCAATTATATTATAGCCTTGTAAGAAGTATCTTAGAATACGGATCTATAATTTGGTCACCACACTACGAGATTCATAAAATAGAATTGAGGAGTTCAAAAGAAATTTCTAAAGATATTAAGCTATAGAATGGGCCTTGGCTGAAAATTAAACTCGTACGAAACGAGACTCAGATATTTTGAAGTAACCTCTAGAAAATCGACGTAAACGGCAAGATCTCTTTACACTACACAAAATCATCCATTCCAGCATAAACACTCCTACCCTTCTCGCGCAATTGGATCTAAATACAAGATACCAAACACGTTATCCAAAACCATTTCAGCTAAACTGTTACAGTAATAACACCTCACATTATAATCCCTTTGTGCGTATGCGTAGATTATATAATAATTTAGCCTCCGATCTGACATTTTCAATACTCGTTATGAAAATTTAAGAAGTCGACTATCAAATTATTACAGTAACTCACTATTGGTAACTGTATGTGTACAATATGAAAATGTGTCTGTATGTGTGTATGTATTTTTTTAAAGTAAGTGTGTGCGCAGTTGTAATTATAAGTTTTTCTATGTATAATAAATAGTTAATATATGTTATCGCGCTTGTAAACCATGCTGTGTACATATACGTTGGTTTATAATCTAGTTTTTACAATAGTAAATAAGTAAGTAAAGTCTCAATCACGATTGTAAACTGTTTTATGTACCATAATAAACTAAAAAAAAAAAAAAAAAAAAAAAAAAAACATAATAAACTTTTGCAAAAATATCATCATTCTCTCAACATGGGGGCGCCACTTATTGCATTGGCAAAAACTAGTAGTCACTGCCGTAATTTCGTTGAAAGAAAATAATTGTCTTGATATTGATCGACGACAAATTATTCTACGTAGTTAGTGAGATCCTACTAAACTTATTTACAATAACTGTATCAATATTAATATTACAAAATAGTCTGTGTTTGACATGTTATTCAGTTATGATTCCTTTTATTATTAACAAAATTGATCGTATACAATTAGGTAAGTAGCAGCACTACATTCAAGCATTATCAAGCAGATTATTATAAGAAACTGTAAGAACTTATCATGAAGAA
>JAGSMR010000826.1:0-11003 GCA_029286605.1 Sericinus montela | reverse complement strand
AGAAGAAGCAATCACAAGATATTTTGAAGTAACCTCTCTAGAAAATCGACGTAAACGGCAAGATCTCTTTACACTACACAAAATCATCCATTCCAGCATAAACACTCCTACCCTTCTCGCGCAATTGGATCTAAATACAAGATACCAAACACGTTATCCAAAACCATTTCAGCTAAACTGTTACAGTAATAACACCTCACATTATAATCCCTTTGTGCGTATGCGTAGATTATATAATAATTTAGCCTCCGATCTGGACATTTTCAATACTCGTTATGAAAATTTAAGAAGTCGACTATCAAATTATTACAGTAACTCACTATTGGTAACTGTATGTGTACAATATGAAAATGTGTCTGTATGTGTGTATGTATTTTTTTTAAAGTAAGTGTGTGCGCAGTTGTAATTATAAGTTTTCTCTATGTATAATAAATAGTTAATATATGTTATCGCGCTTGTAAACCATGCTGTGTACATATACGTTGGTTTATAATCTAGTTTTTACAATAGTAAATAAGTAAGTAAAGTCTCAATCACGATTGTAAACTGTTTTATGTACCATAATAAACTTAAAAAAAAAAAAAAAAAAAAAAAAAAACATAATAAACTTTTGCAAAAATATCATCATTCTCTCAACATGGGGCGCCACTTATTGCATTGGCAAAAACTAGTAGTCACTGCCGTAATTTCGTTGAAAGAAAATAATTGTCTTGATATTGATCGACGACAAATTATTCTACGTAGTTAGTGAGATCCTACTAAACTTATTTACAATAACTGTATCAATATTAATATTACAAAATAGTCTGTGTTTGACATGTTATTCAGTTATGATTCCTTTTATTATTAACAAAATTGGATCGTATACAATTAGGTAAGTAGCAGCACTACATTCAAGCATTATCAAGCAGATTATTATAAGAAACTGTAAGAACTTATCATGAAGAAGAAGCAATCACAAATGTAATTTAGCAGTTATGATTCCTTTTATTATTAACAAAATTGGATCGTATACAATTAGGTAAGTAGCAGCACTACATTCAAGCATTATCAAGCAGATTATTATAAGAAACTGCTAAGAACTTATCATGAAGAAGAAGCAATCACAAATGTAATTTAGCAGTGAGTTCAGAAAAGTTCATATAAATATGCTTTTAAAAATCAATAAAATTGCATAATAAAATTAAAGTAGGCGATATCGTATTGATAATTCCTAACTGAAAAGTCAGGATTATGAAATTGTCACTCTGGAAAAGTGATAACAGATGCTCTTATGCCAATAAACAAGGCATAAGTAATAAGAGAATACCGAGTTTAAATTTCAAATTGATGTGTGTAAGACACGGTGGCTCTAAGGTAAGAGCGTCGCCACGAAATGGTGAAGATCGCGGGTTCGAATTCCGCCCGTGTCAGATGAAATTTTAACTTTTTTCTCTTTAATTTAATAACAAAGAAGAAAATAAATATTAAATGTAGAATAAATAGATAGGGATAACAAATATCGAGAAGGAGGATGAAGAACAGGAAAAGCTCTGGTGAAATGGTGGCACTTTAGTAAAATAATAGTCACTATAGCTGAGAGGTTGCGTGTGGATCGATTTTCGAGTCAAGAGACCCGAGTCGATCTCCAGTTCATACCGATCATGGTCATGGTACTCATCAAAATGTATGTACGATTTTATCGTTTACATAAAGATGGCGACAGGCTCAGCATTGGTCACGTTGTCCCAAAATGTCTTCAGTGAAAGTGGGACGAAAGGACTTAATTGTCTGGACGTCTATCTGCCCCAATATTGAAAATAGCGTGTAGATATTTTTTGTTATTGTACATTATCCAATACGGTAAAGCCGAAGTTTGTATTAAGGCGTTGTTATGAAATTCCGCCCAGATGGCTACAGTCTCACTACCTGTACCTGTGTTCCTAAGTTCCGGTGACATTACAGAAATTAAAAAAAGGATTGATCTGCAGGAGGTAGGTCACCAATGATATTTTTTTCAAATGTAAAATACTATTTAAGCTGTTGGTACTATTTAATTTTCTGAGGACAACAAACAAACAAGTATTTAAGGATCGTAGCAACTAGAAAGAAGTGGTATTTGTCTACACCTAGGGAAAGAGGCGTGATTGTATGATGATGATGACAAAAAGTTTTCATGTCACTATAAATAAATAAACATCTTCACGCACCCTAATACACAGGGGTAGACAGAGGTCGAGTCTAGACAATTGAGTCCCTTCGACCCACCTTCCACCGAAGATATTTTCGGGACAAAGTGACAGGTGGCAGCCTGTCGCCGTCTTTATGTCCAAGCCTTTACTATAGCCTTTACTAAAGGTTGTCTGGAAGAAATCGCTTTTAGCGATAAGACCGCTATTTGTGTCACCACAGTCTTACGAAATTTAATATTGTATATTTTCTGTGTTGGTGTGCAATAAAGAGTATTCTATCTATCTATCTATAACTACATATGTGATGTTATCTAGATATTTCAAGTATTCAAAAACGTAAACGGAAAAGAAAACTAAAAAGGAACATTTCAAACCCACCATATTATATTTTTAAAAATCAATTTACAATACATATTAGACAATAGATGACACAACAAAATCTGTAATGAAACATAACAAAAAGTCACGATAGGCGAGAGTTAATGTCTTCGATATAAATCGTTTACGCTGTGATAAAAGTTTTGAAAGCCATTGCTACGTGCTGGGATATCAGACTCGGCCCCTTGACCTGAATCGCTATCACCAAACCACCTGTCATCGTAACTTTGAGAATAATATTGTACAATTCAAGGTTCAGAAACAAATGGCATGTTACTTGTTCCGTAGAGTAGTAAATCACCACGCTATCTCCCACATATGCCTGCATTAATTGTATAACATTCCCCACCGCATACAGGCACTACACTAGACCCAGGTAGCATACACCATCACCCATGATACCGCGACACACGTGTTTCGTCTCTAAACAAGGCATCCTCGCCGATAAGACTCCACGACGTTCCACCTCTGAGATGACTTGGTCCGGTCTTTTAAGGTTCTGCAGAGATCTTACAACGTTGGTAATCACTTCAGGTGACGCACGATTATCTTGCTGTGTAAGAGATAAATAAGAAAATTTTTAAGAGAAATATCTTCATGCTATTCCCAATACTGGGATAGATACAAATAAAGACTATTAAGTCACTTCGACCCACTGTCCACTGTATTAGTTTTGGGATATCGTGACGGTGGTGAGCCTGGCGCTGTCTTTAAGTCCAGGCTGACGATGAAAATCGTACGTAAGTTTTGAAAAACACATTGGTACGAGTCTAAAATAAGGTTGGTGAAGCGGATTCTATCACGCTGGGAAATACTGAGCTTACTTCTTTCCATGTCACGTTGAGCTATTTGAACTTTTATATGGACAGCAGTGAAAGATTCTCTGTATTTAAAATTAAATGATTTTCGGATTTTATCGCGTCTTTAATTAGTTTTTACAAACAATTTTTATTTCCCGACGTTTTGGATGTCGACGTCTATGTTTAACATCAGCTTTGTGTTAATTTTTTTTTATAAAAACTCGCGTTAAAGAACACATAGTGATGTTAAACATAGACGCTCAAGGAAGTCTGCAGTCTGTGATCACATACTAGATGGGCTCCTACCATTATATCAGATTTGACAAGCAAATGTGTGTAGTATTCATGAAAATACAAGAAATTAGATTCTCTGTAGTTTTACAAGTGAAAATATTTAGCATCAGAAATTTCTTGAGACTCCGTTAAGATAAATAATTAATTTGAAAGAGGTATGCAACAATTCTCTGTAGCTACCCCTTAAGGATCTAAGCGTGAACATATTTACTAATTTAATTTATTAAAAAACGTTAACAAAGGACTTCTTCTTTTCAAATGATGTAATATTTTTCGCACTCCACAAAGCTTTTGAATTTCAATCAATCATTTACAAGTACCTCGCAACAAAGATAGTAAAATATCCCACAATTCGTTGATGCTTGTAATACCAGCGACTTTAAGTAAGTTCAAGTAAAGATAACGAGGCCTTCAACTTTGTCTCATTCGGCTACCGTTAGCTAGAGTTAAGCTCAAGAGCGCTTCATTTTCAATGCTGGGGTGGAAAGAGGTTCAGGCAATTAAGTTCTTTCCGCTCATCCTTGGTATTGAAATTGAAATTTCCGGCCGTTAGTGTAAATACTTCGTACATACATATGTCTTCTCACACGTATAACATAAAAGAAAGAAAGAAACATTTATTTTAGAACTTAAAATTAAATATAAAAGTGAAAAAAAACTGAAATATGTACTGTAAATTAAATACGATCGCCATTTTGCAGAAGTGCAATGTGCCAAAATAGGAAAGCCACTGAGGTATATAGCTGGGATGAAACCTGCACCGACAGGTTCATGCCAGCCCTGATTTTCAGTGGCCCCTTATAATACATAAATATACATTCTATACACATAATATAAATTAAACTTTATACATTTCAATTATCTTCACGCATTTCCTAATAGTCTAGGCAATATAATCCTTCCGACTCGTATATCACCGGTCTTTACGTCCAAGCCAAAGATATATATCAAATAAGTTTGCAAAACTCACTACCCCTGGGAATCGAACTCATATCTCTTCACTCTAATTCCAGTCACCAAGCCACTCAGCAATAATAACTTAAGCATACATCTGCTACTAGTTAAATATAAATTTCATAACCGTCGTATAAACTTGCGAACTCCAGTTCAGTGATAATTTATGTGCTCGTAAATTCTAACATTTGACTCGTAAATTCTAAATTTTAACCTTGAAAGGATTTCGTGATATTTCACATTTTTTGTTTCATGTGAAAGGTAGAAGCCATTTTATATCGTCGGCGTACACTCACACACAAAATAAGGAGAGAATCGCTGAAATACCAAAACATGTCTATTTTTTTTTCTTTAATTCAAAATTAATAATTGACAACCTCCGTGGACGAGTGGCGTACAATCAGTAAAATTACTTTTATAAAAATTCCACAGCTTTTTAAATAAAAAATATCTTCACGCAATTCCCAATACAGGGTAGACATAGGTCGCCTAGACAATTAAGTCTCTTCGACCCACCTTCCACCGAAGATATTTTCGGGACAACGTGACAGGTGGTGAGCCTGTCGCCGTCTTTATATCCGTTTTACGAACAGTTTTTAAGATCGTCATATAACAAATTATTACTCGTCTTTATAATTCCGACAAAACAATGAACCAGTTAAAAGCTCGTAATGTCGATATTATGACGCCGTAAAAGCAGCTGCATGAATAATCTATACATATAAATAAAATTGGTGTGTCTGTTTGTTATATTGAAATAACTGTCAACATGTATATTAATGTATACGGCACATACACAAAATTACATTTTACAAGTTTTGTCTGCCTGTCTGACTGTTAATGTTACTCCTGTTAATCTCTGAAATGACTGGATTAATTTTGACGAGACTCACTGGCAGATAGCTAATGTTATAAGGAGTAACATAGGCTACTTTTGTTTTAGAAATATAATTATGGTTCCGCGTTATGTCAAACTGCGAGCAAAGCCGCGGTGGCAGCTAGTCTGTAAATAGACTACGAGTGAAAGGAAGTTAATACGACTGATTAAGAAGACGCGCTATAACGTTTTAACTTTGTTTTGCAATTCAATTTATTGTTAATTTTATTTAATATTTATTGTTAATTATTTACTGTTGTGTAACAAAAGTTTATTGTTATGTAATTCAATTTATAGCGTTATGATGGTCTATTGCTGATTTAAAAATAATTACTTGCTAGTACGTGATATTTAAATTATGACTTTTAAATTAATAGTGACGATTGCCATAGTTGTGTGATCGGAGTGCGAGGCAAGAGACCTGACTTCGATCCCCAAGTGGTAGGCCAATGGGTTTTAAAAACTTATGTATGATTTTATTACAAAAATTATTCGGTGAAAGGTGGGCTGAAAGGATTTTCTATTTAGTCCATTCTTAAGACCTCTATATACTTCAGAATAGATCGACTATCTTCCCTTAAAAGTTCTTTAAAAGTCAGGATAGCCGAGTTGTTGGGTGGTCGGAATTTCGAGTCGAGAGACCCGAGTTCCATACCCATGTAGTAGTACCAATGAGTTTTCAAAACTTGTGTACGAATTTCATCGTTACAACGTAATGAAAAACCAGAGGGCAGTTGTGTTTGTAAACCGGCTTCGCACGTGACGTGTACAAATTAAAAATAATAAAGAAATATTGCTCTATATGTTTTGGGTTATGACATTAAAATTAATTAAAAGTAAACATCATAACGTGTCTGCGTCAACACTATGTCTCTCCGTCCGATACTGCAGCCGTTAGTTTGTGTGAGGGCTTCTCGACGGCATTTCAAAGATGAAACCCGATGCCAGTACAAACGTGGCGAAACTTTTAGAATGAAACTAAGAAATGAGCAGTTGTATGTGAGCTTGTAATTTTCAAAGTTAAAAGTGCATGTTAAAAAATACACGTAACTCAGCATTTTCAAAATGTTTTTCTAAGAATTGGTGACTTTGAAAGGAGTATGAAGCGATACAATTTACGTTACTACGACAGAAAACATATGTAGCGCGATGCCGGGGCGGCTCGTTGGCCATCTATAAACAGATTTTGAGGACTAAATGTATTGCCTTCTTAAGTAAGACTATAGAAGTTCAGAAAGCCACGTGTAGCATTGAAAACCGCATCCGCAAGTAATGTCTAATTTAAGAAACCGACGCAGGAATCATTGAGATTCGTGCGTCAGTTTCTAAATTGAAAACAAGACATTAGAGAACGGAAACAGGATCAAAATCCGTTCAGTAGCTTTAGCGTCAACCTTGAACAAACATTTAAGAACTGTAAATGTCATCTTTTCAGCTCAAACAGTAACCTATACTACTGGGACATCGTTGTAGAAGCGATCGTTGCGATACTCCATGGAGAAAGAACTAAAAAGTCACTTTGTTCTCTAACACATTTAATACTTTCAGATTTTTTTCAAAATTGCTAAACCTTAATATGATTAATCCAATGAACAATGGTACAATTAATCTAAACTAGCGAAACGATTTGAAACTCTTAAAATTCATGGCAAAGTAATGTTGTTATAACATATTATTATTGATATAATCCTCTGATGTCGCTTATAAATAATTTGCTTTTTCAATACGCAGATTTCGTTTAATTTATGGTGTTTTTTTTATTTTGCAGAAAAACAGTACCTTACGTCGTAATGATATTTTATTATATACCTTTTGTTTTTATGTAAAACTAGACTCAATTAAGTATTAAATTTTTAACTTCAAAATCCATGGTTTTATAACCCCTTTTCTATAAGTTTGCTATAATATTGTTCTATGTATAATCGTTCAGAGTTCGGAGCATTTTAAAACATCTGTCAATCTTAATAATATTTTATGATATTCTAACAAGAGTACAAGAGCGCTCCTGAGTATTTAGATTTTTTTCAAAATTGCTAAACCTTAATATGATTAATCCAATGAACAATGGTACAATTAATCTAAAAATTTTAAGGGTAGTTATTCGTTTAAAACATTATTGAACATTATTGTCTATAATAAGGAAATGACCTTTCATGTAAAATGAAATCTTAATATAATTTACATAGTCACTAATATGAATAATATGAATATAATTAATTAAATATAAAAAGGGATTTCAGTGTTTAATTATAAACCTTACTTCTCAGGTAATAGGGTGTAAATTAGTATACCTTTGTATAGTTTCGCGGGCATGCGTCGCCACGCCAGAAATCGGTTTTACGTGCGGCTATAGATGTTTCACATCAAAAAACTTTAAAACGTTGATATTTGCATCGTACCCCTCGCCAGGTGTCCGAGCTGCTGCGCCACTGCACGGACCCCCACGTCCTCGGCGTCACCAGGTCCAATTGGGGAGCCTGGATCTAGTCACGAACGATGCGATGCGATATTGAAATTGAGCTGAAACTCGAATTAAAACTATGTCCTATCCGAACTAAGAAATTTAGTAATAATTTGTTGTATTATGTTATATTTCTATAATAAATGGAAACTGACATGTTTTAACTGTTTTATTTCTTTAACAATCTACGCAAAACGACGATATTCGCCAGATATTAAAAATAACATCACGAGGTTTCAGGATTCAAACCATCAAACGATTTATTTTCACTAAAAACTCTCATTATAATTATCACAAATGATGGTCACAAAAATTTACTTTACCAAAAATATATTTTGAAATATGAAATACGAAAGAACATCCCAGTCTTCACAAATATAGTCCTCTTCCGTAAGTTTTGCCATAATCGCCACACTCGGCTTCAGATCGCAGTACCAGACACTGCGCACCTTAGATGCTGCTTCCCAAAATTCAATTTTCATAATTTGGTCTACAACAGCCATTGATGTAGTCAATTCTTCTCACTTAGCCGCCTCTTATGACACCTAAGGAACGAGGATGGCATATTCTTAGGCCGATACCACTACAGACACTGCCAATTCCGACATTTTATACTAATAATTTTCATCGTTTCAGAAAAAAAGAGGATAAAAGAAGAGGTTTTCAAGCTATTACGGCTTCCAAACAAATATAAAAATATTATTAGTGTGTATATATTTTAAAATGAAATTAATTAAATGTAACTTTTTGTACACCAAAAATAAAATCACAGAAAGAAAACAAAGATAGACTTTTATTTACACAAAACATTTTGAAACATTGTTATGTTTTTTAAAACTTTCTATGTAAACACTAGAGGTTCGAGTATTAAGACAAATTTTATTATAGTTATTACACCTGGACATAATTACCAATGAAACAAAACCGTTTCCAGTCACCTTCCGATCCATTGTTGACACGGTAGTATTAATAGTGATGCACTTAATCTTTGATATTCGCACAAGAGCGGTCGTAATAGCTGCCAAGAGGCACTTAAGGTCGCTGAGGTGAATTCGGATATATGTATTAATGTTAACTACTAAAAATCAATAAGCAGACATTGATTGGTAACAAAAAGTAATTTATCATATTGGTTTTAAAAATGGTTCTACATATTGATTCGTCCGGGATCTCCAACCAGAGACCTCAGAACTGGCGGCAATATATAAACTCCATGTGTTCACTACTCGTTCAGCGGATTTGTTTAATTAAAGACAACCTCCGTCGACGAGTGGCGTGACCGCCGGTTTGCATGGTGTCGTCAGCTCTAAGGTCCTGAGTTCGATTCCCAGTGCGGGGCCTAATAGTTAATTTCTTCTATATTTTCTCGGGTTTGGGTTTGTGATACCTTCGTCGTTGCTGATTCCATAATGCAAGTTCTTAAACTTACTTTAGGATCAGAGTAATGTATGTGATGTTGCCCACATCTATGTACATGAAATTTTGGTCAGGTATTTTTGAGATAATTAAACTCCTGACGAGAGGCTCGAATTCCCCAGTAGTAAACCTGGAGTTGCGCCCTAGGTGGTAGGCTCGTACCACTGAGTATTTCAGAACTTATGTAATGAGATATGAAGAATTTACTTAGTTTAGACATGAAAACGGCGAAAGGCCAGGTGACCACCTGTCACGTTGTCCCAAAACAAGCTCCGCATTGAAATGTGTCGAAAGGCCAAAATTTTAGACCACTGCCTCCCTGTACTGGAAAATGCGTGAATGTTATACCTCTCCGGCATAAGCTCAGATTGTAACAGGGTATTACCGGTCAGCACCTTTCGAAGGTATTACTGTGTAATGCATTAGAAACCCTGTAAATAGTCTTCAAAACAAAGGTTTTCTTGTGCAAAAAGTTGATTCTCGACGGGACAATGTAGAAAACCATTTTATCTACATTCTATATTTTCAAGATGCTTCGCGTGCTTTAGCTACTAACATTGGAATCAGAGAGTTGTGTGTTGCTGTCGTTGTTCTCATCCATGATTTTTAATCAAAAATCCACATGAACGGACATATTTAAAACCAATATGATAAATTACTTTTGTTACCACCAATGCTCGGCTTATTGATTTTTAGTAGTTAAAACGTTAAGATAATTGCACGTCTTCGCCAGGTATCCGAGCTGGCCGTGCCACTGCATGGACCCCATCGTCCTCGGCGTCACCAGGTCCAATTCTCTAGAGCCCTGATCTAGTCACGAACGATGCGATGCGATATTGAAATTGAGCTGAAACTCTAATTAAAACTATGTCCTTTCCGAACTAAGAAATTTACTAATAATTTGTTGTATTGTGTTATATTTTTATAATAAATGGAAACTGACATGTTTTAACTGTTTTATTTCTTTAACAATCTACGCAAAACAACGATAAGCTCGTCGCTACCTGTCACGTTGTCCCAAAATCTTCGGTGAAAGGTGGGTCGGAAGGGGATTTCATCGTTCAGGATCTCCGTCACTCCTCTGTATTGGAGGAATATATGTGAATATATTTCTAAATAAAAAGTAGCCTACGATCCCACGTTAAGCCACAAAAATCAGCTTTCTGCCAGTGTAAGTCCCATGTTGAAATCGGTCTAGCTTGACTCAGAGATTAGCCTAAACAAACGGACAGAAACCTGAAACGTCTGGACCGATTTTGCCGGGACTTTCACTGGCGGTAGCTGAAGGTGTAACTAAGGCTAGCATTATTTTAGAAACAATAATTAGGGTTTCGCGTTAACTACAAAACCGCGAGAAGAGCCGCAGGGGCAGCATTTAGTCGAAGGCTGTTACACAACCAAGCTTACTTTTACTTAGATGCTGCACCGACAAAAGCTTATGTTACTTTCGACTTATACATTACAATTTATGTAACGTACACACATAACAGCTTGCAGTAGTCCACTGCTGGACATAGCTCATGCGCCGTAATCGCCACGCTTGGCAGGCAGATTGGCGAAAAAAAAAAAAAAAAAAAAAAAAGCACTACCAGACACCCTCGCAACCTAACCTAACATAACCTAACCTAACATTTGTACTTAGGACGGTATTA
>JAGSMR010000824.1:0-10988 GCA_029286605.1 Sericinus montela | reverse complement strand
ACATGTCTCGGATCGGAACTGGACCTTGGTTCTTCGCCGGGTATCCGACGCTGCGCTGCTGCACAGACCCGCGTCCTCGGCGTCACCAGGTCAATTAAGCCCTGGATCTGAGTCACGAACGATGCGATGCGACATTGAAATTGAGCTGGGACTCGAATTAAAACTATGTCCTCTCCGAACTAAAATTTAGTAATAATTTGTTGTATTGTGTTATATTTTATATAATAAATGGAAACTGACATGTTTAACTGTTTTATTTCTCTAACAATCTACGCAAAAACGACGATAAGCTCGCCGCTACCTGTCACGTTGTCCCAAAATGCTTCGGTGAAAGGTGGGTCGGAAGGATTTAATCGTCTGAACCTGTCTACCTCTGTATTGGAGGAATATATGTGAATATCATACACTACAAGGCAAAAAATCGCCTACTAGCCCACGTTACGCCACAAAATATTGGCTTTCTGCCAGTGTATATCCCGTTGAAATCGGTCTAGCCGTCTCAGAGATAGCCGGAACAAACGGACAGACATCTGAAACGTCTGGACCGATTTTGACGGGACTTTCACTGGCAGTAGCTAATGTTGTAAGGTGTAACTAAGGCTAACCGTATTTAGAAACAATAATTGGGGTTTCGCGTTAACTACCGAGCCGCGAAGAGCCGCAGGGGCGGCATTTGGTCGAAGGCTGCACAACTAGAAACACTTACTTGGATGCTGCACCGACAAAAGCATATTGCTCGACTTATAATTACACATATATAACGTACACACATAACAGCTTGCAGTAGTCCACTGCTGGACATAGGCCTCTCGCGTGCGTAATCGCCACGCTTGGCAGGCAGATTGGCGATCGCACTACAGACACCTCGCAACATAACCTAAACTAACATTTGTACTTGGGAGGTATTATTCCTTGGGGCATCTATGATGATATTATTCCTTGGGGCATATAGACTAAAAGGAAAATCTTAAAGAGTAAATCTACTTTTCTACATGTCTCGGAACTGGACCTTGGCCCATTCATTGTCTGTATGTAAAATGAATAATTGTCTTACATGGTACATGTTGAATAAGATGTAATGTAGATATGTTGAAGTTTTTAATACACTTGGGTATGGTAAAGCAAGACCAAATGATGATATAACATTTGAAATGTCGATTGAAAGGGCTACTCTATCCTTTTGACTCCATTCATTTTTAATCTAGATACGTGCAACACAAAAATATCCGAACACAAGAACGAACTGTGGAATCTTGTGAAACAGATAGCGCTTACATGTTATATCCAGGCAACGCCAAGAACATGCCGGACAGCGTGCGGGGAGGCGTTCGTGGAAGATGTTTTCAGTGGCGTCGGTGGGTTGCCTCTAAAGGCATTCCACGGACCTACTGCGTCAAATGGAACGGACGAGGGAGGTTACAAGAGTGGAGACTTGGTGACTTTTCGCGAGCGCTAAGCCTTTCAGTTTTTTTCAAAGGCGTTGTATTTGTTAATTATAGACAATCTTTTTACATTACTAAATCTATTTAAGTTTTTGTTTTTAATTTTACCTACTTGACGAGATAATTTCATATCAAATGAGAATGAACACAAGTATTATCTAAGCAACAAATTATATAGGCAATGTGTATGTAATAATATATATAAATAGGCAATGGTAAAAGTGCAGGTTGTGATTTATTTTAATATATTAGTGGCAATTTTATGTTATTATTTAATTTGTAAGATTAAATAAAATTACAACAACATCCTTGAATATTTTAATTGATCCTCTTTTCCTTGACTCGACAGCATAAGTCCTTGACTGTTGAAGTCCATTACAGGACATGGCCTCACTTATATTGGCAAGCAGTTGATGATCGTACCAGACACCCTTTTTCCATATTTATTTAGGGGCTTTTTATCCTGTTGAATATGTCTGCCACGTGACATTCCAGTTTATTAATGAATGTTGATTTCAAAACTTTTATGTCAGGGTATGATGCCTGTTGCCAGGTTTTAATCAACATTCATTAATTAAACAGATGTCACGATCGAAAGATTGGTCATTAATGCTGCATGACCATGGCAGATATGCTTTTCGCTGCTTCAGAGCTTGGTTCAGCTAATATCGCCTGAACTCCTTCAACGTTCCCTCTATTTAAGTTATGTGTTTGCATTGATCCCTCTCTCTCTCTCTCTCTCGTGTTTTACCCACATTGCACAAGTATGTGTTGTACATCTTCACTATTCATACACGTCTCACAATTGGAGAACTGATTTTCCTCATCGGGTAAACAAATTTATTTGAGAGTGTCCCGAACGTAAAACTGTTTGCCGTAACAATAAATAGCCTACTCATTTTAGTTCTATAAACCAGAAAAACTTTCTCTTAGTCGCCACACCCACATCACCCCAGGAGAATGGGTATGGAAAAGTATTACAGCATAACCTCGCCAGCAATGTAATAAATTAAAAATTTGTTGTATCTTTTTTTCATTAAGTATGTTATGAGGGCTGAAGTATGTTCGTTCTTGAGGATTATACCTTTATTCATTCATTCTATGTAGCTATCAGTGAGTATTTGTAATAAAAAATTGTAACCTTATTTGACCAATATTACATCAGACATTCCCCAATACAAAGGTTAGACAGAGGTCCTGAACAATTCATCTTTCGACCCACTTTCCTGAAGACACATTTGGGACAACGTGACAGGAGCTCGTCGCCGTCCATTATGTCCAAGCCAACAATATAAATCGTACGTAAGTTTTGAAAAACTTATGAGTACAGAAGTGCCCTGAGGATCGACTTCCGATCACACACTACCACTCGATTATCGTAACATTTTGCTGATAGTAAATATAGGTTTAATACTAAGTAAATATATGTGTATAAGAGACTCTTATCTTCTATTAGTTGGTATGTAAATAGAAATCAAATTTTATTGAAATTCTAACCTGTAAAGATTTAATTAATTTTGTTTAATATAATATGAGTTGGGTACATTGAAACGTGCAAGGGTGCCTCATAGTATAATTTCTTTACTAAATCTGTTCAACTTATTCGTTGGGAAACATAAAACCATTCGAAGTCGAAAAAAAAAAAGCAATTTCTTAACCAATCTATAACGCCTTTAGAATATGGAGTGCCTTTAGAAAGGTATCTTGACTTTAGCAACACAATAAGTGGTCACCGCAGCAATAAATACATTCAATTTGAATAGAAATGAAACACAGAACTACTTACACAAAAACATACACATCGATATGTTTTTGTGTAAGCAACTACAAAACTATGTATGGGTCAAACAGACGACTGTAGAACCCTAGGACATACCGAGGGTTCAAATGTGAAAATAATTAGCCAGACATTTGTTCAAAGCCCCATAGAGCCTTGTGGGGAGTATACGGAGGGTTCCACAGGGACCTCCGCCACCTTCACGCCTGCGCAGTGGCGCAGTTATATCACCGCACCACCGCAGCACCGAGTTATATAATACTATTACCGAGTTGTATAATAATAATCAATAATAAATAAATTAATACATATATGCCATAGATAGGGACATCACACCATTGCTCCGACCCAATGTATTATCTTTAAAACGCGGTATAGGAATCAAAAGCCCATGAAGGCACCACAAATACCCAGACCCGAAATTTAACACAAGTGGTTTTCTACATTGACCCGACCGAGATTCGGGACCTCGAGATGACGACACCTTGAAAATAATATTTCGCCTCTCGTCCACGGAGAATCATCAAAATAATATTTACGCCCATTACATAACCATATAATTGAAATCACTGCGGACATAGGCCTCTGCCAAAGGGGGATTCGCCATAATGCGCAACGGCGGGCGGATTAACGATCAGGGAATAACAATATTCTCACGTCCTTACACGGCGTAATTATATAATAATAATATTTATACGCTTCTTTTAAATCAGAAAATATCATTAAAATTTAAGTATTTAATAATATGGGAATAGACGATCGAACAGAGGTTAATGTTTAAATTTTACAACCAGTTTATCGGGTTATATTGTGTAAGATTTGTACGCCGTAATAATGTGATAGTTATGCTCCAATATGAATTTGTATCAACCTGTACACTCACATAGCTCTGTCCCCGCTTCGTGCCCAAGCCAACGGTACACCCATATATATCTATACACAAATGTAATTGGAGTGTCTGGTCTGTATATTGAAATGACCGTTTTACTACATGTATATGAATATATTTAACAACATTTTATACAAGTTTTGTCTTCTGTCAAAGTTTCTCTGTATGTCTGTTTGTTCCGGCTAATCTCTGAAAAGGCTGTACTGATTTTTACAGAACGTCTACTGACAGATAGCTAATGTTATAAGGAGTAACATAGGCTTTTTTTATTTGTATTTTGGAAAAATATCGTCACGCAATTCCTATACAGAGGTAGACAGAGGTCCAGTTCAGACCATTAATTCTTCGAATCGCCTCTTCCACCGAAGATATTTTCGGTACCACGTGACAGTGGTGAGCCCGTCGCCGTCTCTAGTCCAAGCCATCGGTATAATTCGTACATAAGCTCAAGCACCTGGGGATCAAACTTCTGGTCTCTTGACTTGAAATCCTGAGTAACTCAACCACTCGACATTTGACTGTTCGTCAATAGATTACCGTGATATCGTGCAGTCTCTAGTAATCGATCTAATCGAATGGTAACAGAAATAAGCGAAGCCACATAGATGAACAAGTATTAAATTCTTCGACTGATATAATAATAATAACTCATTGGTAATAAGCTTATAGTACATTAAATGTTCTGATAAGAAAACATAACAAAATTAAGGTTAAAAATAGTGAGCGTGACGTTCTGTTCTCCTAGCTAGGCTATGTAATAGTCTGTATTAAGGAGCTACAGTTCCCCTTTATAGTATTATTAATTTATTTAAATAAAATTACAACAACATCTGAATATTTTAATTGATCCTCTTTTCCTTGACTCGACGGCATAACGGCCTATTGAAGTCCACAGACATGGCCTCACTTATATTGGCAAGCGGATTGATGATCGCTACCAGACAATCTCTTTTCCATATTTATTTAGGCTTTATCCTATTTGAATGTTTCCGTTATTGCAGACATACCCAGTTTTTACACGAATGTTGATCAAACTTTATGTCAGGGTATGATGCTCGATATAAAGGTTTAACCACATTCATTAATTAAAACTGAATGTCACGATCGAGATTGAGTCACACGCGCTGCATGACCATGGCAGATATGCTTTTCGCTGCTTCTGTATTTGGTTCAGCTAATATCGCCTGAAACTCCTTCAACGTCTCTATTTGCTATGTGTTTGCATTAATGATCCCTCTCTCTGTGTTTCACATTGCACAAGTATGTTGTACATCTTCCACTAAACCACATACGTCACAATCAGAGAACCATTTTCATCAGGTAAGCAAATTTATTTGAAGGAAGTAACCTGAACGTAAACCGTCGGTTGTAACAATAAATGGCTCACTTCATTTCGCTTCTATAAACCAACAAAAGCTTTCTTTAGTCGCCACTTACATCACCCCCGGAGAATGAGTGTGAAAAAAGTATTACGGCATAAATCCTCACAATAATAATAAATTAAAATTGTTGTATTCATGAGGCTGAAGTATGTCTGTTCTGAGAGTTGTACTTTATCTTTATCCATTCTATGTATTATCGATGAGTATTTGTAATAAAACTAGCATGACATGTTCCAATATTAGCATCAGACATCTCAATACAATAGTTAGACAGATAGTTCAGACAATGGTCGTTTGAACCCACTTCAATTAAAGAGCCACATTTGGGACAACGTGACAGGAGAGTCGTCGCCGTCCATTATATCCAAGCCAACAATATAAATCGTAATGTAAGTTTTGAAAATTAGTGCCGAGTGCCCTGGGATCGACTTCCGATCACACTACCACTCGGTTATCGTAACAGTTTTGCTAGTAAGCAAATATAGGCTTAATAATTAAGTATAAATATATGGCATAAGAGAGACTCTATCTTCATTAGTTGAGACAACAGAAATCAAATTTTTATTGAACACCTGTAAAATTTAATTAATTTTGTTTAATATAATATGGTGTTGGGCACATTGAACGTTACGGGTGCCTCCTTAGTATAATTTCTTTACTAAATCTGTTCAACTTATTCGTTAAACATAAAACCATTCGAAGTCGAAAAACAATTTCTTAACCAATCTATAACGCCTTTTTTAGAATATAGATGCCTTTAGAAGTGGTGGTATTCGACAGCAGCAACAATAAGTGGTCACTGCAGCAATAAATACATTTCAATTTGAATAGAATGAACACAGAATTACTTACACAAAAACATACCATATGTTTTGTAAGCGGTACGCGGTCAAACAGGGTAGGCCCTATAGAACCCTGGGACATACCGAGGGTTCAAATGAAACACAGAAATAGTGTGAACGTTTTATTAAAGCCCCATAGAGCCTGTGGAGGGTTACGGAGATATACGGAGGGTTGTCTGAATGAAACACAGCGTCAGGCGCTCGGCAAGCCCTCACGCTTGAAAGGCCGTTGCCGCGCCGGTGGTCGGCGGCTCTCGTCCTCGCGGTGGCAGCGCGGTAAAGCGCCGGGTGCCACGCCACCGTGAACGTGGCCGCCGCCACCGCATTCCGCCACCGCGCCTGGTGCAGTCGGCGCGGTTACTGTCAATTTTACCCACCGCGGCGCTTGCGCCAACGGCCAATTACACCGAGTTGTATAATAATAATCAATAATAAATAAATTAATACATATATAGGACAACATCACATACATTGCTCCGATCCTAATGTAATATGCTAAAGCACCGAGGAAGGGAATCAAAACAATGAAGGTACCAAAATACTCAGACCTGAGAAATTGTACAAAAAGTGGTTTTTCTACATTGATCTGGTCGAACCTGTGGACCGAGATGACGACACCTTGAAAACCACGTTTCGCCTCCCGTCCACGGAGATCATCAACACATTATTTACATTACATAACCGCCTGTTGAACCACTTAAGGACATAGGCCTCTGCCAAAGGGAGAGTGATTCGCTATGCACCTCAAAGTTTGGTGCGATTACATCGTGAATGGCAAATATTCTGTCCTGTCACATTATGTAATTATATAATAATAATATTTATGCCTCTTAAATCAAATATCATTAAAATTTAAGTATTTAATAATATGGAATACTACGAATAGGTTAATGCTTTAAAATTTACAATTCAGCTTTATCGGGTTATATTGTGTAAGATTTGTACGCCGTAATAATGTGACATGCCCCAACATGAATTTGTATCAACCAGCACTCACACATAGCCTGTCCTCGGCTTCTGTGCCTGCTCAACGGTACAATCTATATATACATCTATACATGTAAATGTAATTATGTCTGTACATTGAAAATGACCGTTTTACTACATGTATATAAATATATTTAATAACATTTTATACAAGTTTTGTCTTCGTCAGTTTCTCTGTATGTCTTTTTCTGTTCCGGCTAATCTCTGAAAAGGCTGTACTGATTTTACAGAACTACTGACAGATAGCCAGCCGCCATGAGTAACATAGGCTTTTTTTTAATTTGTATTTTGAAAAATATATCGTCACGCAATTCCCGCATAGGTAGACAGAGGTCTGCCCACCATTAATTCTCTCGAATCGCCTTTCCACCGAAGATATTTTCGGTACCACGTGACAGGTGGTGAGCCCGTCGCCGTCTCTAGGTCCGGGTCATCGAGTTATATAATTCGTACATAAGCTCAAGGCTACCTGGGGATCAAACTCTGGTCTCTTGACTCAAACCTTAGAGCACCCAACCACTGACATTTGACTGTTCGTCAATAGATTATTTGTGATATCGCATGGTGGTCTCTAGTAATCGATCTAATCGAATGGTAACAGTTTTTCAAGCGAAGCCATATAGATGAACAAGTATTACCGACTGATATAATAATAATAACTTTATTGGTAATAAGCTATAGTACATTAAAATTCACATAAGAAAACATATAACAAAATTAAGGTTAAAAAATAGTGAGCGTGACGTTCTCATATTCTCCTAGCTAGGCTATGTAATAGTCTGTATTAAGAGCTACAGTTCCCCTGCCCCCCTTATAGTATGTATAAAAATTGTTTTTGCGTTAGTACTACAGTTTAAAATCTAACAAAAAGAACATAGAGTGCAAATCGATAAAAATGTTTATTTAGTTATTTAAAATAAGGTTCATTTATAAAATATATGGGTTAAGGTGTTTATATGTTTGAGTTTAGAACGTGTAAGACTGATCACGTTTAGATGTATGCGTGGTATCAAATAGTGTATTGCATGTCACTTTGGAAGGTCTGGTTTTATGTGATTGTTAATAAGTATTATCTCTGTTATTGTTATGTTATTTCGTATGTTTTGCTGAGAAGGAAAGTGTGTATAGCTTTTTTGTTTTTAAAGTAAATAATATACTGCAATTTAGTGTCGTAAGGATTTTATTATAAAGAAAAGAATCGATGCGTAAAAATCTTTTTTCAAAGTTGGAGTTAACTATCGGAATACTGCAGATTTATCCTTCCTACGTTTAGTTAATTTAATGTATACAGGTATTACGGTGTTGTAAATACTGTATGTAAAATGAATAATTGTCTTACATTAAGTACATGTTGAATAAGATGTAATGTAAGTTATTATGTTGAAGCTCACGTACTAGTATGGTAAAACAAGACCAAATGATATAACATTTGAAATGTAGATTGAAAGGGCTACTCATCCTTTTGACTCCATTCCATTTTTTAATCTAGATACGTGCAACACAAAATATCCGAACACAAGAATTGAAACCAGAATCTTGTACAAGATGGCGCTTACATATTTATATCGGGCAACGCCAAGAACATGCTTTGACAACGTAGTGGGAGGCGTTCGTGGAAGATGTTTTCAGTGGCGTCGGTGGTTGCCTCAGAACATTCCACGGACCTACTGCGTCAAATGGAACGGACAGGAGTGTTATATGACGCAGGATATTTTTCGACGAGCGCTTTTGCTTCTCTTCAGTTTTTTCAAAGGCGTTGTATTTGTTAATTATAGACAATCTTTTTACATTACTAAATCTATTTAAGTTTTGTTTTATTTTACCCATTTGACGAGATAATTTCATATCAAATATGAGAATGAACACACAAGTATTATCTACAACAAATTATATAGGCAATGTAAAGGAAACAGGGCATTTAAAAAGTGCAGGTTGTGATTTATTTTAATATATTAGTGGCAATTTATGTTATTTAATCTGTGGGACAACAAAACGGCAACAACATCTGAATAATATTTGAACGATCCTTCTTGACTCGACGGCATAACGGTCATTTGAAGTCCATTACAGGAGACATGGCCTCACTCTATATTGGCAAGTGGACTGATGATCACAATACCAGACACCCTTTTTTCCATATTTATTTAGGGCTTTTATCCCATTTGAATATGAAAGCCAGCTGATGACATTCAGTGTTTTATTAATGAATGTTGATTTCAAACTTTGCGTCAGGGAGGAGCCTGGATATGCGTTTTAATCAACATTCATTAATTAAAAACTGAATGTCACGATCGAGATTGAGTCATTAATGCTGAATGACCATGCAGATATGTTTTCGCTGCTTCAGAGCTTGGTTCAGCTAATATCGCCTGAACTCCTTCAACGTTCCTCCCTCTATTTAAGTTATGTGTTTGCATTAATGATCCCTCTCTCTCTCTCGTGTTTTACATTGCACAAGTATGTTGTAAGCATCTTCCACTAAACCATACGTCACAATTGGGAGAACTGATTTTCCTCATCAGGTAAGCAAATTTATTTGAAGGGAGTGTCCTGAACGTAAACCGTTTGCCGTAACAATAAATGGCTCACTTAGTCAGTTTTATAAACCAAGAAAAGTTTAGTCGCCACTACATCACCCCCGGGAGATGAGGGAAAGTATTACGGCATAATCACGGCCGGCAATGTAACAATTAAAATTATTGTATCTTTTTCATTAAGTATGTTATGAGGGCTGAAGTATGTTCGTTCTTGAGAGTTGTAAATTTTATTCATTCATTCTATGTGGCTATCGATGAGTATTTGTAATAAAATTGTAACGCTTGATACAAACCACATCAGACATTCTAATACAAGGTTAGACAGGAGGTTCAGACACTAAGTCACTGACCCACTTTCCAATTAAAGACACATTTGGGACAACGTGACAGGAGAGCTCGTCGCCGTCCATTATGTCCATGTCATCAATATAACTGCATGTGTTTTTGAAAATTTATAGGTACGAGTGCCCTGGGGATCGACTCGATCACACTACCACCACATGTAACAGTTTTGCTAAAAGTAAATATAGGTTTAATACTAAGTAAATATATGTGGCAAGAGAGACTCTTATCTTCCATTAGTTGGTATGTAAATAGAAACCAAATGGTTGAAATTCTAACCTAAAATTTAATTAATTTTTAATATAATATGGTGCTGGGTACATTAAACGTTACGGGTGCCTCCTTAGTATAATTTCTTTACTAAATTGTCTTCAACTTATTCGTTGGGAAACATAAAACCATTCGAAGTCGAAAAAAACAATTTCAACCAATCTATAACGCCTTTAGAATATAGATGCCTTTAGAAGGGCATTCGACACAGCAGCACAATAAGTGGTCACCGTAGCAATAAATACATTTCAATTTGAATAGAAATGAACATAGGTTCAGCTTACACAAAACATACATCAGATATGTTTTTGTGTATGGTACGGCCATGTAATAAACAGGTAGCCCTAGTAGAACCCTGGGACATACCGAGGGTTCAAAATGAAACACAGAAATAGTGTGAACGTGCTTTATCTGAAGCCCATAGAGCCTCGGTGGAGGTATACGGAGGGTTCGAATGAACACAGCGTCAGGCGGCCGCAGCCCCCAGCTGAGGTTGCCGGCGTCGCGCTTTGCGGTCGGG
>JAGSMR010000083.1:1657500-1689515 GCA_029286605.1 Sericinus montela | reverse complement strand
GTTGCCGACAAGTTCACGGAGGTTGTCAAAATTTTGCAAGACGACCTCCGTGGACGAGTGGCCTAAACACCGGTTTTTTAAGATGTCGCCATCTCGAGGTCCCGGGTTCGATTCCCGTCGAGTCAATGTAGAAATAAACACTTTTTCTATATTTTCTCGGGTCTTGGTGTTTGTGGTACCTTCGTTATTTCCGATTCCCATACCTCGAACTTTAGCATTTATATTAGCATATACATAGTACTTTCATTGGGATCGGAGAAACGTATGAGATGTTGTCCCTATCTATATATGTGTTTGTGTATTATTATTTATAAATAAATATTTACATGTGGTTGCCGTCGCAGTGGGCGCTGCTTGAGCGGTTGTGGTACTGGTGGTTTGGTGGCGCTTGGAGTGCGTCGGCGAGCCGCAATGGTGCTTGTGCGCTCTTTGCTCCGTGTCCATTTGCTTATTGTTCCGCTTAACGCCGTGAGGCTGAAAGTTTTACAGTGACGTCATTATTTAGACATGTATACTGCTATTTTATAGTCCACTAGAACGCTATTCTAAGGTCAATGGTGTAATTTTCCATAAGAACAAATATCTCAATTAATAAATGTGTATATTATAAATGTAAATACATACGAGTGGTTGGGTGGTCGGAATTTTGAGTCAAGAGATCCGAGTTCGATCTCCAGGTGGCAGGCTCGTACCAATGGGTTTTTCAAAAACTTATGTGCAAATTACATCGTTGGCATGGACATAAAGACGGCGACGGGCTCACCACTTGTCACGTTGTCCCGAACCTATCTTCGGTGGAAGGTAGATCGAAGGGACTTCATTGTCTAGACTAGATCTCTGTCTACCCCTGTATTGAGAATAGCGCGAAAATATTTATACATGAATAAGGACAACTTCACATACATTGCTCTGATCCCAAAGTAATCAGCATAAGCACTAATAATATCGAATCAGAAACAAACACCCAGGTACGAGGTACTACAAACACCCAGGTCCGAGAAGATGAAGAACAAGTGTTTTCTACGTTGACCCGACCGGGAATCGAACCTGAGACCTCAGAGTTGCCGACAAGTTCACGGAGGTTGTCAAAATTTTTGCAAGACGACCTCCGTGAATGCGTAGAAATGTTTACTACTGTTCGTTTCTCCTAGAAGCGGTAAAGACTCTTGTAGTAGGGAAGAAGAATGTAAAGTTTTCTTATTTTCCATGTATCTCTTATTCACTATTTAAAAAAATTTAATTTAAAAACTTACTAACTTAAAATGCCATAAATCACTATTTACTTTAATATATAATAATTGATATACCTTTGCTTTAATCATATGAGCTTCAGCCACGTTAATACCAACAGATGTTGGTTGGAATGTCGCGTTGCATCTGTCAAGGTGCTCTTTCTTTTTCTGTTTATACTTTTCTCTGTCTCCTTTCGTATTGGAGCGAATTTCGCGATGTATTTTCACTAATTGTTTTTCCATTACCGCGTTGTGTCTGTTGAAAAAGACTTTAATATACATATGTCAAACTTTAATAAAAATGATGTGACATTTTTTGTTTTAACAGACGATTCACTTTTCGATTTTTTTATTGGTTTAATTGAAGTGAAAAGAGTAGAAAAGTTGGTTTGTAGTTGGGTGGTCGGAATTCGAGTCGAGAGATCCGAGTTCGATCCCTAGGTGGCAAGCTCGTAGCAATGGGTTCTTTTCAAATAAACTTATGTACAAATTACATCGTTGGCTTGTACATTCAAATGGCCACAGGCTCACCACCTGTCACGTTGTCCAAAAAATTCTTCGATGGAAGGTGGGTCGCAACGACTTAATTATCTAGACTATGTCTGTCCCTGTATTGGGAATGGCGTGATTTTTTTGTCACTGATAATTATGCAGTGTATACATACGATTTAATCAACATATTTAATTGACTAAGCTCACTTTGAGAGCAGCGATTCAGTCAGTCGTACTGCTTGCTTTTCTTCTGCGGTCATTTTAGCTTCGGCTTGCTTCTTTTGATTGTTTTCACCATCACCACTGTCGCCGGTCTGCGCCTCCGAGGACACGCGCTCACTGTGAATTAAAAAATATTATTATGAATTATGTTTCGATGAATGCATTAACTGTGACCATAAAAACAATTATACCAATGATTGAAAATACCGCCCCTTGGAGAACTTTATTTGAAAAAAAAAAGTTAAGATTTCCTAATAAAAGAACTAATCTAGAATTATACTGCATGCTACATTCACGTGCTATTAGTAAGCAGTACGGTGAGGAAAGTATGATCGCATATTGTTAGTTTCAGTGAATTTACTTAATTACTAAGCACATACAGATTAACATAGGGCTATATTTGAATGCTGTGATATTTTTATGAATATAGTAATAGATGTTCACTTCAGGATTTAATGTGAAGCGTATAAATATCGACTTTCATTTGGAACTGCAAGGGCAGTTTTTTTTAAAGTGACATAGCTAGCTGTCCGATCCGAAGGCTGCGTGATTCATTAGTGCATGGTTCTATAGTGACAGTTCATTAAACCAATGAACGATGCTTTAGAAGCAAGACACTGACATTATGCTATCGATTTGACATACTTTGTATCAGTATTCGGATCCTTTGACTCCGTGGTGTTTTCTTCAATTGCTGGGCTGTTTTCTTCATTAATTGTGTAGGGCGGATGACTTTCAAAATATCTGATGAAACAATGGCATATAGTTAATTTAAATATTTTGTTCTCTTTTCTCAAAAAATTTAGATGTCTATTTTCAAATGAATTTTGAAAAATGTATTTAATTTGGAATTTTATTACTGTTTTTAATATAATGGTTTAACCCCGAAGATCTGACAAAAACGAAGTTTACAGATGTACGTTACTGGGAAATAGCCACTGTTGCATTAAAAGAATTTTATCTCGGGTAGTATCTTATACACATCGTTCCTATGCGATACCTGTGCATACCTTTCATATATAAAATAGACGTGGTTGGGTTTTACATACATACATTCATTTTACATATATATATATATATATATATATATATATACATATATATATATATACATATATATATATATATATACATATATATATATACATATATATATATACATATATATATATACATATATATATATATATATATATATACATATATATATATATATACATATATATATATACATATATATATATATATACATATATATATATACATATATATATATATATATACATATATATATATATATACATATATATATATATATATATATATATATATATACATATATATATATATATATATATACATATATATATATACATATATATATATATACATATATATATATATATATATATACATATATATATATACATATATATATATATACATATATATATATATATACATATATATATATATACATATATATATATACATATATATATATACATATATATATATATACATATATATATATACATATATATATATATATACATATATATATATATACATATATATATATATACATATATATATATATACATATATATATATACATATATATATATACATATATATATATATATATACATATATATATATACATATATATATATATATATACATATATATATATACATATATATATATATATATATATATATATATATATATATACATATATATATATATATATATACATATATATATATACATATATATATATATATATATATATATATATACATATATATATATATATATATATATATACATATATATATATATACATATATATATATACATATATATATATACATATATATATATACATATATATATATACATATATATATATATATATATATATATATATATATATATATACATATATATATATACATATATATATATACATATATATATATACATATATATATATATACATATATATATATATATATACATATATATATATATACATATATATATATATATATATATATATATATATATATATATATATATATATATATATATATATATACAGATAACAGATACAATAAAGTTTTGCTCTTTACTACATAAACGAGGAGACAAACAAACACATAATGTAGAAGCAGTGCAATCACTGTTCATTACTTATAAATAATTTAATTACATAGTTTATTTTTATCTATGACTACTTAAAATATAAGATAGTCAATAGACTCAGGCTATACTTGGCGGAAATTCATTATAAAAAAGTTGTAATTAAATACTTCGCACCATTCCGCATGCAAAAATTAAAAATGTATAGGTTTCTTACCTGGTCCGAAAAGAAGAAGGACTTACCAACAGGAAATAACAACAAACAGGAAATAAAAACTGTTAGTTGAATATAGCTATTTTCCTTTAGAATTCAGACAGGGAGAAATGTTTTGAATTTCAACAAAACATACAGAAATATAACTTCCAAGGCATATGAAATAATCTATTTTATTGAAATGAGCCTATCCTGATACAACACCCACGGGAAGAAAGACCGTGGTATATTCAAATCCGATATCACGACAGTTTTAAAGACAATTAAATCTAATTTACTCATTAAATTTAATTTCACTGTACACCATTGTGTGCATTGAAACCATAACATCGTATCCAAATCACTTCGCATCATCTCTTTTATACCACCCACAAGAAAGAGAAGCAAAGAATATGAAGCAAATAAACAAATATTGTTCCAGAGTTGTGCTTTGTTTGTTTGAATATCTGATATCGTAATTTTAATTATATAAATATAAAAAAAAACATCTTCACGCACTTCCCAATACAGGGGTAGACAGAGGTCGAGTCTAGACAACTAAGTCCCTTCGACCCACCTTCCAGCGAAGATATTTTCGGGACAACGTGACAGGTGGTGAGCCCGTCTCCGTCTTTATGTCCAAGCCAACGATATTCGTACAGAAGTTTTTGAAAACCCATTGGTACGAGCCTACCAACTGGGGATCGAACTCGGGTCTATTGACTCGAAATTCCGACCACCCAACCACTTTAATTTTAATTTTAATTATGCGTATGTAATTTCAATTATCGATATGGTATGATATTCTCTATATAGGTATGTTAGTGACGTTTTGATCGGTCTCCTGACTAGTCACAAGTTGTTCTATCATCAGCATAAAATATAATTGTTCTCATTAAAATTAAAACTAAAAATCATTATACGCTATCCTACTATAAAACATGGTTTCTCTACTCCCTTTTTATATTTCCTACAACTTTGTATATCTGTAATGTAAGCAAAAAAATGTATTAATATGCGATTCAACGCTTTGCTCATACTTCTAATCTTACCTTTGCAAAGTCTCGTTATAATTAAGCTGATTGTAGCTAACCGGTGTCTCAGTACTCGATTTACTGTCGTTGTTGCCGTGATGCGGGGATATACCGCCTAACATCACCGAATCTCGTTCCTGCAAAACCAACATTTTACTAAACAAATACACAGGATTGTTTTTAAGTTTAAGACAGACTATTTTTTTAAAACGGTAAATTTTAATCAAGACCAGGTTTCTATGGTCGATGCGCGCTATGAACATCTTTACTGTGCGTTTTTTAAGTGTAGACACACACATTCATACATATTCCTTGGCTGGTGTAGAATTAAGTATTATAAAACTTGTTACAAATATTGGCACTTAACGGGATTGAACCCGAATCAATCCTAAGGCTAACAAGTCGTAATGTTGTCATGTTGCCTGTAAAAGTCCACTGCAGGATTGGGCCTAATCGCCACGCTTGGAAGTGTTCCGAAAATATCTTCGGTGGGAGGTGGCTCGAAGGAACTTAATTATCCTAGACCATACCTCTTAGGGGTAGACCATACCTAAAGGGGTAGACCCTTTACTGGGAATTGCGTGAAGATATTTATTTATTTTATTTTATTTTATTTTTTCGGAAGTGACAGCCACCTGACACTTCAAACGCCGCTCACCGATCACCGATGAGCTGAATTTTGAACTATTGGCCATTTGTATTTCCGAGGCATTCCTTTTAGTCACCTCTTACGATACCCACGGCAGGCAAAGAGTTAGTATATTCTAACGCCGTAAACTCACAACAATGGTATTAATTACTAGAACATTTAAGTCTAAACTACATTTCTTCCATCTCCTATTAAAACATTTCCTATTGTTGTCACAACAAATGCAATGAAAAATATTGTTCAATATCGTTTAAGCAATGGTTTTAGTAACGCTCAAATTGCTGTTTTAATTTGCAAATATTTGCAAAACCACCATCAAACTGATGAAGTCTTCTTCGAGGCAAAAATAGCATATTATTATTTAGTAGTAATTGCTTTACGTCCTGCAGTAGACTATTTTACATTGTGGACATTATTAAGCTAACGGCTACATTTGGAAGAACTTTTAAATTCTCATTACCTACAACCCAACTAAGGATATCATGTATATATTTCATTAGTATATATTATGCATTTTATTTTAAAAAATTTAAATAGCCGAGTGGTTGGGTGGTCGTAATTTGAGACAAGAGTCCCAAATTCTATTCCCAGGTGGTAGGCTAGTACCAATGGTTTTATTTCAAAACTGATTTATGATTTATACCGTTGGCATTGATATAAAGGCGGCGCCAAGCTCACCACCTTAACGTTGGCCCAAAATAATGTCTTCGGTGAAAGGTGGGTCGAAAGGACTTAGTTGTCTAGATCTCTGTCTACCCGTTATAAGTAATATCGTGATTTTGAAGGCACAGAATGCCCAAGATTGGATGAATTTGCAACCGTGATATCGAAACTCATGCAATGTTCACTTAATTTCACACAATAAATTATATTAAATAATTATATTAATGCAAAATAAACAGACACGTACTGAAGATTTTATTACCTAAATCTTGCGACAACCCAGTTACTCGAATTAATGACAGCAACATGTTTGAAAAGTAAAAGAAATTCAATTGAGTGAAACTACGGGCAGGATTTATTAATAAAAATAGGTTAAAAATGTAACAATGAACAGTTAATTTATGCAATATTAATTGTACAATACTCACACAGCCGCTGTTGTTTGGATCATCACCCTTAGGTTGATTTTCCAAAAGAGTCTCCATAAAAAGTGCCAAGTCCTGGCATTTCTTATTCATTTGTTTCTTAGCGTCCTCTGCTTGTTTGGTGAGAACCTATGGAGGGATAGACGAAAACATAAGGTAAGTTTTATAACATATTTGTATATGTATACGTATATACGATATTTATCGTTTGTTTGTGTTTCTTACACAGAATATTCATTTAACTTTTAAATCAGGAGGTTCACAGGAGCCCCATATCCGCAGGCACAGCAAAGGTTGCTGCGGTTTACTGTTAAGTGAGGTATCGTATTCGAATAAGGAGACCCGAGTTCGATCTCCTGATGAAGGAATTGAGTGTTTCGAAATTTATATGCAGATTATATTGTCAGGCTTGAAAACTATCACGTTGTCCTAAATTAGCATCGGTGAAATGTGGATCGACGGAGCCGGCCCTTTGTTCCAGACATACATACATGCAAATATTACATGTTCATAATAATTTATCATTCTTGTTAATAACATATGATATTCAAAATGATAAAGGGATTTTTACAGGTTCTACTTTGAGATCCTAACAAACGAATATTTTAAAGATCGAAACAGTAACTTACGTCGTGTAAAATTTTTACAATACTCTCTTTAAGAGATTTTGCCTTCAGCATCTCATCTTCGCTAAGTTGCAACTCTTGTGCGGGGTCCGACGTCAAGAACACATCAGGGATTGTGGGGCCCTGGGAGGTAAACAGCATGAAAAAATGTAAATAAAAATGTCAGATTATACATGTAAATTAACATAAAATCGAAATTACAAAGTGTGTGATGATTAACAATCACCTAGACTGTACCTAGAATACTTAAAGTACATTCTTAGACCAAAATAGAACAAATACGAACCCGATGTGAAGATAACATATAAGGAAGTATGTGTGTATGAAGTGTGCAAAATAAAAATCGTTGTGGACAAGACCTTAGCTTACCTCAACAATGAAATGTTTCCCAATGACGAATTCAACCCTTTTCAACCAAGGATTTATAAATGACGTCCACTCAGTTTCTACCTTTACATAGTTACCATTATGGGCCAACATTCTGTAACAAATAATAATAATTAATACATAGATATAGATGTGGACGAAATCACATACATTGCTCTGATACCAAAGTAGCTAAAGCACTTGTGTTATGGAATCCGAAATAATAAAGGTACGACAAAAACCCAGACACGTGACAATGTAAAAAAGTGTTTTCTATATTGTCTGGTCTGTCCCGTCCAGCAATCGAACCTGGGACCTCTCAGCTACGCATAGATAGCTCATATATAGTTTATGCATGGCGCTTTCATTTTTTTGCGTGTTTCTAAAGATCAACCAACCCCACCATACACAAAGAATCGGCATGTTGAGAGTAAATTCGAAGTTTGCTCTAGTCTGAAAACTTCAAGCACTATTGTAATAAAACTTCAAAGTTGAATTGAAAACTTAAAAAATATTTTCCTTTTTGTATTCCTATTTTAGCGGACAATAACAATTTTAAAATAGCGGGAAACAGTTTTTATAGGCGACAAAACACGGCTAGATACAAACAGTATAATTAAAGAGTAAAGAGATTTTACTTTTCCTGATATAATTGTTAATTTTTTCTAATTCTACGCATCTTCTTGACGCCGCGATAAACTATTTATAAAATAAATATGTTCATGCCGTTGCCAATACAGAGGTAGACAGAGGTCTAGACAATAAGTCCTTTCGACCCACCTTACACTGAAGATTATTTTTGGGACAACGTGACAGGTGGTGAGCGCTTCGCTGTGCGAGCCTTGGGGATCGAACTCAGGACTGGTCACTCGAATTTAGATCACCCAACCACTCGGCTATCGTGAATTATTTATAATAAATTTTTCAGAGTAAGTCATGAGAATATCCACCAAAAATCCTTACTCTTGCATAGTAAAACAAAACTGTAAGCATAGCATCAGTAACCTACAGGCTTCAAAATGATAAATGAGCGAAAGCATAATTTTACCTGTACGGCTTTGTACGCAGCATACCACCGTCCTTTACTATGCTCTGGTATACCTCATTCATGTATGCCAGGTCATTCGGGTGGTACAATGATAATATATCCTGGTTTGTCAGGTCCTGAGGCAGGTATCCCAAGTAAGTCACTGACGCGGGATCGACGGACTCGATGATGCCAGTGGCGGAATGCCTTACGGTGAAGGGCGTTGGCTTCGTAATAACCTCATTCGGTGCTAAAACACAACATCGTGCAAAACGTCAAAAGAATGTATTTATATATATTATTCATTGAAGAAGATCGCTTTTAGCGTGATGAATGTTATAAAAAGCCCTTACGAGAAAAGCTTTAAACATTAAATCAATCAGCAACGAATGGCAGGGATAGCCATCTCGTAAAAACCAGGTCTAACTTGGTCATACTTGTGACGGGCAGCGATTTTTCTGCTGCATCTGTCTGAAATCAAAGATCGGAAAAAGTACTGGTTTGGATATCGATCATACTAATAGACGGATTATTAATAGGTTTGGATGTATACTTCATTAAAATCCAATTGTATTTATGAGAAATTTATAAAATCATTCAAGGTATTCGAATTTGCGACCTCTGCCGTACCGTGGCAACGCTCTTACCTCCCCGCCATAATGTCCCACACACATCAAATGAAATTAAATCTCTTGTGCGCCTATCTAGGGGGCCTTAGCGACATCTGCCAGAAGTCATTCAAACTTCGAAATTTAGGTTTTATTTTTAATTATTAATTGGCCGAAACACAACGATGAATTTGAATACATTTTTATCTACGCCGATATAAAGCAGAAAGTACACAGTTATGCATTAAAACGGAGCGGTTCACGTATTACATTTCAATCATTCTTACTTTTATAAGCCGTGAATAGCGGTAAAGCTTGTATAACAAGATACGTTATCTCGACGTTGTCCTTGGTCCAAGTTTTAAATGACACCTTCAGCATGAAGGGTGTGAACGTGACCGGTCTGTTTTTCACACCAAACCCCGTGGACAGGGCTCTGTAATGCCTTAGCCTGCACACCATTGCATTCGTCGGATTTTCTTGTGTCGTGACTAGAAAAATAATAGTAACTATTAATGTTACAATTATATCTTAAGATATACCTTCCTAAAGATATCTTACTTGTAGATATTTTCATATAATTATTTAAAACTTACTGATAGATAGTATGACGATAAAATTGCAAAGAACAAGAGCTATGTGTTTATTTATCTACAAGCATTTTTCAAATCTTGGGTTGGACAGAGATCTAGACAATCAACTCTTTCCTATCCACTTTTCACCAAAGCCTATTTGAGATGACGTGACAGATCGTGATATTATCATCGTCATCCTGTCCAAACTAACGGTACAATACAATATTGTACCGTTAATCATAAATACATATTAACTTAGATAAATATTCATATAAACTTCCATGAGCCAAACAACAAACAACTTGAACAAACGTTTGCCCCTAGCGGGATTCAAACCCATAGCTTCGAAGGCCTAATCACTTCACTATCAACTCAGCTGTCACGTCATCTATCGTTAGAATTATTTAAGACGCTGATTATTAAATATTCGAGTATCTTACGTACCATATCCATCACAAATAGTACCAAAATAACAAGTTATCTTTATTTCCGCAATTTTGTATGTATCTGCCGAGGCCCAATTTTTATACTAGTACCCCTACCCCGACAGTGATTATGCGTGAAGTTATAATAATAATTAAAGTTTTTGATGATATTTCTTAAATTGTTGTATTAGCAAAAAGAATGAAACTTTTAAAGTGGGCATCCCTAGTGCAAAAAAATATATAACATCAAAATATTTGTTTAAAATGAAACCGAAACTCATATCAATGTTTATTCAAAAATGTCATCAATAGTAAATACGCACCGCATAATTTCTTCTGCTCGGCTAAGCTCTTTGTTATTTGCGTGGCAAAAACGTTGCGATCCTGAAAAATAAAGATCGCATTTTAGCGTATTCAATATTTTTTTATTATATATATATTAACGTTAAAAAAGTTTGATTGGTAGAAATATTTTGATAGGATATTTGGCTTTTTTAAGGGTGTGCGGAGTTCCATCTGAGTCATAAGTGATAACAGCGAATCTCAAGACTTCTTCGATAAAAATTCTTTGCATGCCTCCCATACAACCCAATTATCTATCAATCGTTAGTGTGGAGACATAAATGTCGCTACCGTTAGTTCGTTTTTCAACACAAATAAATAAATAATATAATAATACTTATAATAACATATGCATATAAACTCACCTTCGGATGAACGAAGTCTATGAAGGACCTGCCGACCCACATATCCTTTGGATAAAACAGCGACGACGTGATGGTGGAAGTTGTATACATAACAATACCATCGGTGATTGAAATCACACACGAGAATCCATTCTAGAAAAGTGTATACAGAACATTTTCAAATAATAACAATAATTAAGCTCCATCGATTACGTTTTAGATCATACAACGATCGAGATGCAGACCGTTATTGACTATTTGAAAGAGCAATGAAACTTCAAAGTAAAACATCTGACGCAATTAGGTAACCGCGCAAGAATATGCCAGCTCGTTTCTTCCCGTGTTTATCCTAGGTGGCGACTAAGGCCTTCGTAACCACTTCAACAACTGACAGATGGAGCTAAAACAGCTAGGCACACTTTTAAGTTAGCAGGAACTTTGCTATGTGGCTATTATTATTAAAAAAAATTACTAAACCTTATAAGTATGTATAAACTTCATTTATGATATCTCGAAAAGTGGCCTAACAATAAAGCGTAGCAAGTATTTTGTGTTTGTATGTCGTTTTACATTCCTAGTTATCTAGATAAGTGACATCTTAGAAAATAGGTAAAAGCATATTATGTGCAAAAATGGGACTAGCCCATCGGATTAAAGTACATATAGTAAGGAAATTATTTTCGTATCTATTTTAAAAATTACTTACTGTTTTTGATGGATTGTTCGAAGTAATGATGATGTGTGTAGTTTCTGGTTTTTGCTGCAAAAAGAATATATATTGAAATATTATATTCAGTTATGTTAATACTAAGTAAAATATTAATATTTTGACGAGGAATTTTAATATCCAGTGAAGGGAATATAATATTATTGTAGTTTTTAATTTTAAGTTGTTCCGAAAAATTTCCTCGGCGACGAAAGGACTTAATTGTCTAGACATTCCCAGTACAGGGGTAGATCTCTATCTACCCCTGTACTGGGAATGTCGTGAAGATTTTTTTTTTATTTCATAATTATGACAACAATTTTTCGATTAACAGTTATTCCTAATGATTCACAGTCCATTAAATATTATCCTAACATCAACGTCAAGAAGATCCTGAATCATGACTACTTCCAGGACGTGTTACAGCTTGTATAAAGAGTTTTCGCGAAAATATTACAATAACCAAATCAAATCAAATAATTTATTAATCAAAATAAGAAAATACATTCGTTAATCGATAGTGATTTTTTTAATCTACCACCGTTTTATAATAAGATTTTAACGTATAATAGACTGGCGAAAGAAACTTCACAGATACCCCTCTTTTTGTGGTGAATCTTTTTTTTGAGATTATACAAAAATACTGTCTTTAATATATTATAAAAAAAATATCTTCACGCAATTCCCAATACCCCTGTTTTAAAAATAAATAAATAAATAAATATAAATATCTTCACGCAATTCCCAATACAGGGGTAGACAGAGGTCAAGTCTAGACACTTAAGTCCCTTTGACCCACCTTCCACCGAAGATATTTTCGGGACAACGTGACAGGTGGTGAGCCCGTCGCCGCCTTTATGTCCAAGTCAACGCTGAAATATGTACATAAGTTTTTGAAAAACTCATTGGTACTGCCACCTGGGGATCGAACTCGGGTCTCTCGACTCGAAATTCCGACCACCCAACAACAACTCGGCTATCGTGACTTTTTGTCTTTAATATATTGATTTATATTATAATAACCTTTCCTATAAAGTTCTTCTTACTATAAATATAAATAAATTTCTTAAACATGTAATAAGCCGTTTTTTGTTCGTAAAAGGATTAGAACGAAGACACTTTAAATTTTGAGAAAAAATAATTAAATGGATACTCTTGTAAGAAAACTTCATTATTATAAGTAGATGATGTATGTATATAATGTAACATATTCTTAATACCACATTTTTTTTAAAAAACACACACAAATTATGACCTTATTGTCCATCTCATACCGAGATAAAGACATAGTTCTGCAATTTACTAGCAAAAATATACTAGTCGCATTAGATTAGATAGCATTTGAAAAAGGGAACTAAAAAGTCACTCCTGGTTGTAAAATGGTCGAATTCTTGTGCACAAATACAACCTCACGCACATTGAACGCGCACACAACCACAGTGAAAGAATCCCAGAGAAATTTCTAGTCATAAAAAAAGAAATGGTGCTCCCGAGTCAATCAACGAATCACAACTGTACTGTCACAAAGTTAGCATACGACTCAAAAACGCGATAGCCCCAATGCTAAAAGTTTGTTTGCATACATATTTATGATCCTCCCCTTCCAATTTTGCATTACGGTTTTAGTTATCCACAAGACAAAAGAAAATAATAAGGAATGTACTCACGGGGGTTTTGCCATCCTCTTTTGTGTCTTCCGTTTCAGGCGCTGAGGTTGTTTTAACATTCTCTTTTTCAGTTTCGACAGATGTTTTCTCCGGCGATGTCGTTGGCTTAACTATACAACAGAATGAATAAAGCGTAACTTTCAGATGGAAAATAATGGCAGGGTAAATTACTATTATACAATTTGATGATTATCAAAACATGACATTATCGTAGAATAATACATTAGTACAAAAACACCTGGGTTTATACAACGGTGAAATTCAATCTATGTACATATTGTAAAAAGCTACCGATTTTCTAAATTATTACATACAATTTATTTTTATAAAAAAGAATCCATTCTTTAGCGTTTTTTATTATTTACCTCCAAGTCCAAAATGCGGCTAAGTCACGATAGCCGAGTGGGTTGGTGGTGTAGTGGTCGGAATTTCGAGTCGAGAGACCCGAGTTCGATCCCCAGGTGGCAGGTTCGTACCAATGGGTGTTCAAAAAACTTATGTACGAATTATATCGTTGGCTTTTGCATATAGACGGCAACGGGCTCACCGCCTGTCACGTAGTCCCGAAAATATCTTGGGTGGAAAATGGGTCGAAGGGACTTAATTGTCTAGACTAGACCTTAGTCTACCCCTGGAAGTGGAATTGCGTGAAGACATTTACATTTATATTTTTTTACCTCTCTTTATGGGAATTTCAACGAAATTAACGCGAATAAAGTAAAACATGGTAGTTAGAATTTTATCACCGTGCTCATTCCTCCGCCCTAACAATCGACGCTATGCACTATGCATTTGGATCAGCATTCACCAAGTTTCATTTATTTTCCGAGTATAGTAAATAAAGAATGTTCTAATGCCCTGTTACTTACCCTCACTAGTGCCTTCCTTTATCGATTCCGGAACCGGCGCAGGTTCAGGTGTATCGGTTTCTTCTTCAATTTTAGTTATTTTAATCGATGGGATCGTTCCCAGCGGCAATTGCTTTTTCTTTTTCCCATCTTTCTCTTTTAATCTTTTCTCAGGTGGTTGGTTGAAAGCGTCACTGCTAGATTCAAAATACACACTTTACACATCCATAATCAGGGTGTCTAAAATATTAAAAAAAGAAAACTGTAGCAAGATGAAGGATCCATCATAAAAATAGTTTTTGATGACATTTGTAAAAATTATACCTCATGTAGTTTTTAACATCTATTTCGATTGAGTAAACTATAATACTTAATTCGTGACGTACCTCATGCAAATAGCAAACGTGGTAAAGAACTCATGGAAACTTCACGTTCCCAATCCAACGCTACCCTACGCAAATCAGGCGGAGTATAGACGTTATGTATAGTAATTATATAAAATAATTTATCCTTACCCAAAAAAATATGCGTGCAAACATTTATCCATTAGAAGTGGTACTTTACTTTCTAACTTTATATTATGTTGACTAATATAGTCACGTTATTTAAAATGAGGAAGAAAATTTAATAGTGAACAATATACTGTTGTTTAATTTTATCCTTACCCCATATCATTTGGATAAAATTAATGAAAACATTATGTAAACAGTTTTGTAAATAATATTGTGATTATTGTTAAAACATAACTGTAGAATTGATTTCGTGTTTACCTTTGATCAATTTCTTAACTTGCCCCTCATAACTATGAATTGCAAACGCAGAACATTGTCGTTCAAGAGTACCTATTTCGATGCATATGCAATGTGTGTGCAAGTCAAACAAGAATAATCTCGTACACGGATTGAACCTATTTTATATTCCCTTCACTGGATGTTTTTTAGCAATTTCATCGTATTGCAACTTGCATTATGATCACATCAGAATTTATATAAAGGAGATAATTGGATATTTATTATTTTCTAGTTGCTTCGATATTTTGTACATTAAACAATCACAATAACAGCAGAATCCTTCACTGAATCATCACTGCGTCTTATAATTAAAAGTGCACTTTACAATTAAAGGGATTATATAATTCATACTTGGTGAAATTGCATGTTAAGAAAATTTATTGTTGCACACAATTTCCTTTTTAATTATACCGACCGGTTTCGCCTTACGGTATCATCAGTGTATCCAAATGCATCAAAGGGATTCGACAGAGTTTCCAAAAAGTAAAATAACATTTTGGTAACACAGAATTCATGAAAATTATTTTCTTGAAATTATCGCTTCGAGTACATTCGGTTAAAATTTACAAGTTCAACAGAGTTAAACATTACACGAGAGTTCGACAGACTTAAACGAGATGAATATCGGAGGACATTCTATGTTAAATTGAATATAATTTAATGTATACTAATCAATAACTTCGTCAGATTTCTGTTTATTATCTGTTAATAATCCATTCTGTTAATAATCCATAACGTTGCCCTTTTGTTTTAAAGGGGTTTACTCTGAAATTGGCCACCAAGTAAGAATCTGATGAATTTCCAATTTAAATAATAAAAATCCAAGTTCAACGGAGGACCACTTGTTGAAGTATCTCTTTACATAGACTTAAATGTTTATGTACATACATAATCAAAATAAATGAATAAATAATACTTTCATAATTTTTATCATTTATAAAACTAGTATTATAAATCCAATTTGAAAAGACTAAACATTTTTACATGTTCTAACGATCATTCAATGGAGAGTTTATATAAATTTATAGAAAACTATACAGAAATTTATTTTTAATTACCCGTAACCAGGTTTTCCGCCATAACCACTGCTTCCGCTTGAATTGCTCCCCGAATGAGTTGATTTTGAACTACAGAAAAATTATAAATAAGAATAACACACTACATATGATATTAATAATCGTATATACACACAAACACACAAATATATATATATATATATATATATATATATATATATATATATATATATATATATATATATATATATATATATATATATATATATATATATATATATATATATATATATATATATATATATATATATATATATATATATATATATATATATATATATATATTAAAAGATATTACATTACATATTTAAAGATATTTTATAGGAATTACAGAAGAAAAGATAATGTGGCATAGCAATTTGAATTTATATTAATAAGTTCTAGATTCAATCGTTTTTACAAATGATATGGTTATTAGATAACGCAATATGAAACCTTTTGTTAAAAACAATATCTTTTCTTATAGATATCAACTCGAGTAAGGCGGGAAAACATTATATTATAATATATCTAAATATATAATAAAATAAATCTGACCTGATGTCTGTTATGGCTTAAAAATACCCATATTTGTTTCCATACTGGGTATTATGAAATTAAATATTATATGCTCTATTCTTTGAAAGTACGGTAGCTACTGTGTCCTATTTTAAGGGAATGGAGTGAAAACGAACTTACTGAAGCCCATTGACACATAAAAGAAGCAAACAATGAAGTTTACAGATTATCACACCAATGGTAAAGAAAGAACGCCTGTGATTATACAAACAAATCGAAACACGGTTTTGGGCTACAGCTTTGTGTAATACTGCTGTTTTACCTTACACATCTAATCATCACTCATCATCATTACAGCCTGTCCACTGAAACATGAGAACGGTCTTGTGTCATCAGCATTCATCGCCTCCCCGATACGATAGAATGAAAAATACGATACGATAGAGTGAAGAAATGTCCCCAACCTTGGAAGCTTTTTGGTAAGGCTCTAGGCTAGTAGTTATGTTAATTTAGAGGGGAGAGATAGAGACTTCGTAATGTACTCTTGCTGTAATAATGCTACATACAAAAAAGAACGTATTGAATGAATGCTTACCTCCTTCTAGATTGACTGTTGCTGCAGCTATTTGAGTACGCTGAATCTGATATCTTGGCATTATTTTCGGAACCTTCCATTTTGTGCAGACAGAAACACTCTTATCCTATAACATTGCAAAGAAAAAGCTTTTTAAATTAAAAAGTGAAAAGCTTCAACCACGTAACAAAAAAACGCACAGCGTTATTTCTATTTCTAACTAAGATCTAAGATCTAACTAAGATTCTAAGTTTAAACTTATTGGGTTTACTTAATGAGTTTAAACTTATTATCCTTAGGGTAAACTTTAATTATTTTTAGTTGTATAATTAATTGGCTAGTATGAAATTGAGCCTCATTTCAATCCTCGTTTCCATGAGCATTTAAGTGCTGTCGAAGAGCTTTTTGTTTGTGCTTTTTTGGTTAAACAGTTGATATATTTTTCTTTGTCTGTTGACAAATAAGCTGTCTAAGGCATGCTGGTCGCTTGGGCACCGAACTCAGTTTTTAGAATGGCGTCTACCATTTACATTATCAATATTTTTTTTACATGTTAATTTTTTCCAATACATTAGAACTTGTATTTGATCGCTTTAACATTGCATTTGGATAACCCGATGGCCTAGTTGTTAGTGATCCTGTCTTCGAAGCTAGTGTGACTTATTCGTGTCTGATAGTTAATTGACTCAGGCGTTACTTTGCGGAAATTCATTGTAAAGTTGTTATTGAAAAAATTACTTCGCAACCCTCCGCATGCAAATATAATAGAAGTAATTTTTTCAATAACAACTTATTCGTGTCTCGCAAGGGCTGTGATGAATATGAATGTTTGTATTGTAGAAATGTTTACATGGATACATAAGTATTTTTCTACCTAAATATGCATTTAAGTAAGTATACTGTACCATTGTCTTGAAAACCAAGACGGCGATAGACTAACCACCAGTCACTTTGTCCCCAATACGTTTCAATAAAAGGTTTTTTGAAGGGACTAAATTGTCTTGACATCAGTCAACCCCAGTACTGCGAAAACGCCAGACGATATAAAAATATTATATTGACTTTTAAAACACACTTAACAATCCTGATTAAAGAAATCACGATAGCCGAGTGATTGGGTGATCGGAATTCGAGTCAAGAAACCCGAAACAATGGGTTATTTCAAAAAGTTATGTACGATTTGTATCGTTGCCTTACACATAAAGACAGCGACGGGCTCACCACCTGTCACGTTGTCCCAAAAATGTCTTTAATGGAAGGCGAGTCGTAAGTATTTGTCTAGACCTCTGCCTACCCCTGGTTTAGGAATGGCATTATGATAATTTTTTATTGTTATTGATTATAGACCGTATTCCAAAAAATTCTTAGAAACTTTATAACACCGATCGAAGTCACGTTGCGTTACAGATATTGGAAAAACGTGAATGTGTTTAAAGGATTGGTAGGAATCGTTAAGATATTCTCGAAGAAGTTTCAATTGTATTTAGATAATATATAGTCCGTGACCTTCAGGGAACTAGACATACGTTAATTTACTTAGCACAAATAACTATACAGAATTTGTTCACAAAAAGTAAACCTAAAAAATTTTTTGCGACAAATTATAAATACAAATACAGCGTATTAATGTATCAGCCTCCTACTTCCCGTGGGTTCTGTAAGCCGTCGTTAAAGGATAAACACCATAATAGCAACGACTTGTAGCGAACTAAACATCTCAAAAATACCAGATCAATACTAAGCAGAGCAATGAAGGGCGAAATTGTATGTAGCATACTAGCTACCCGACGCGGCTTTAACCGCCGTTAAACACTTACAACACATATTCAAAAGGTACGAAAACGCTGGCCTGTTGCCATGCCGCAAGGCGAAACACCGTAAAGTTTCTGCAAACTCGACATCGTCGAAGTTTTTCCTTTGTTCTAATGTAATTCACGTGTAACCAACACGTGAATATCGTTTCCACGTGAACAAGATTATCACACTATTTTTTAAAGCTAAGCAATACGTATACAATTATTTTACATATAAACGACAGATGTTTATCTATAAAAATATCTTCACGCTTATTTCAGGCCTAGACAAAGGTGTAGACAATCAAGTCAGTCGACCCACTTTCAACTGAGGCCCATTGGAGACAACGTGACGAGTTGTTGAATCTATCGCCGTCTTATCGTTTGTTAGGGTCTAAGCCTACAGTACTATATACTAACATAGATATATACTTACATAAATAAATATTCATATATAACTACAGAAAGATGACCTTATCACTAAAATGGATAAGGGTGTGCTTCGATGGTTTGGACACGTTGAGCGAATGAGCTAAGATCGAATGGTGAAGAAAATATATAGCGCGAAAGTTAATATTAAAAGGGTTCGAGGTAGGCTGAGACTAACTTTTGAAGACCATGTGAGCAAATTGCTCGAAGACGGGAGGGTCGAGAGTACTCGGATACCTCGACGTGCATGTATAAAGAAAATGATGAATCTGAATGAAGCGAAAGAGGTATGTAAGGATCGTGACACTTGGCGATCTGTTCTCTCTGGCTACCCCGTCAGGGATTGTGCGTGAAGATAAATAATAAATAATACAACTATAAACATCTAGGACTCAGTACAATCATTCATATTTGTCACATAAATATTTGTTTTAACCCACTAGGCATAGCTTTAAAGGAAGTTACCAACAAGGTTATTGGAATGGTAAATATTATTTCATTTTATAAATTATTAAGGTTATTAAAAAAAATTAAATAATTCTCACGCCATTCCTAAAAGATAGACAGAAGTCTAGACAATTTAGTCGTTTCAACCCACCTTCCATTGAAGATATTTTTGGGACCTGGTTAAGGTTAACTTGTAAAAAGAAACCTATTTATTACATAAAAAACTTAATTTGAGCAAAGTGCAAATCAGTTGCCAGCATTATTTCAAAATATTCCAAATATGTGAATTCATCTGAAGCTGATTTTTTGGTTTTTTACTTAGATATGTGTTTTTTATTTTGGCAACAGTATAATAATACTCTGGCAAAGACGGATACTGAAATAAAGCTTTTTAATGATATATAATAAGGAGCTTTGAAGTGACCCTTTTTAGCCATAATAGTAGCAACATGGTGAAAATAATTTCCTCTCATTTGAGAAGTAGCTGGGAGGAAAGTGTGGGAGTGTCGCTTGCACTCTCTGCTAAATTTTAATTCTCTAACCTAAAATGTTTCACTTCTAACACAGAATTCCACACATCTTTATTCCATATACCTATTTGTATGCCTATTTTTGTGTTTTAGTGGTCACTGTATTCACGCAATACAGGGGTAGACAGAGGTCTAGTCTAGACAATTAAGTCCCTTTGACCCACCTTCCACCAAAGATATTTTTGGGACCGTTCACTGCATTGCAAATGTCGATACAAATGTAAGATAGAAGAAGAGAATAGAGAGCATCAGTACAAGTTCTCAGAATGAAGGATTCCCTACAACTTCTTCATGAACAATTCAGTACTTAAAAATTATGTATAACAATAGTACTGTGTACATTATGTTGAGGATCTAAACTTGATCACTGGCCAAATTACTTCACATCCTAAAATTGATTTTCCTCTTCAAATAATAACGGAACAATTTCATTATTTTAAGTGATTTTTATAAACAAAAAGAAGACCAAAAATAAAGAATTAACTAATTAAAACAAATCAAGAATTTAATAATAAATCAAAAAAGGATAAATAGTTTTCAATTGCATAATTCTAGTATTTTCTGCTGAAACAACAATGTGTGTACATTTATGATTGTTACATTAAAATAATAAATAAATAAATATCTTCACACAATTCCCAATACAGGGGTAGACAGAGGTCTAGTCTAGACAATTAAGTCCCTTTGACCCTCCTTCCACCGAAGATAGTTTCGGGACAATGTGACAGGTGGTGAGCCCGTCGCCGTCTTTATGTCCAAGCCAAGAATATAATTGTTAAATAAGTTTTTTTTTTTTTTTGAAAAAACCATTGGCCACCAGCCACCTGGGGATCGAACTCGGGGTCTCTCGACTCGAAATCCCGACCACCCAACCACTCGGCTATCATGAGCTACTTGTTACATTAAAACCCTTTTTATTATTTATTGGTCGAGTCACGATAGCCGAGTTGTTGGGTGGTCGGAATTTCGAGTCGAGAGACCCGAGTTCGATCCCCAGGTGGCAGTACCAATGAGTTTTTCAAAAACTTATGTACGAATTTCATCGTTGGCTTGGACACAAGGGCGGCGACAGGCTCACCACCTGTCACGTTGTACCGAAAATATCTTCGGTGGAAGGTGGGTCAAAGGGACTTAGTTGTCTAGACTTGACCTCTGTCTACCCCTGTATTGGGAATTGCGTGAAGATATTTATTTATATATTTATTATTTATTGGTATTCATGGATTTTTATCAAAAATTTTCTGGAATTTTTTAACATTTCTAAAACACAATTCAGTATAAATATCAAAAATATATTGATATGTATATGTATTGAGAATGACCAACAAAGAAGTATGTCATGTGGCCACCTTAATATGCTTTTATTATGAAACATTCCCTTTTTTAATACAGATTGATTACAAATTTAAATAAAAGAAATCTAATGTTTGAACAAATTAAAACATTGATTATATTTTCTTAGAGGGAGCAAAAATGTACTCAGACCATTTGAAATTATTTGGTTAAACTTAATGGTGAAAAATTGGAATAAATTTTTTTGTTCTAAAATAATATTTTATAACAATGGAACACTGTCATTTAACTGGAGAAGAGATATTAAGAGCACAGGGAATGCTTTAGGCTCATACTTATGAAAATGATGGACAAAATCTAATTTTACTATGGTCATGCTATGATGGAGGAGGCGGAAATACATCAAAGAATAAGCAGCATAACATTACCAATTAATCAATCCAACTAATTCAACAGGCAGATGGAGGAGAAATCTGCACAATGTCAACTGTAAATAGTTTATAAAGAGAACATAAGAATTGATACTATTCACTAATTAATTACATCTTGGTTTTCAACTTGATTTAAGAAGAAATAAAGGTTTCTAAAATTCCTAATCACAAGCCAGTTTCAACACCCTCATGAAATTCATCCATATCAAGGTGGTGCAATTATATTGTGGGGTCAATAATTATTTTCTTGGAAGAACAGACAATGGATTCAAGTTAAAGGTACTATGTCAAGGTGAGGTGCTGGCCCAGAGGTAGCACAAACAGCCTATTCACATTTAAATAGATGAGTTAAAAAAATACAAACATTTAATGTAAGAAATAAATAGAACTAACTTTTATGTTACCAATAAAAATAATAAATAATAGTAACAAAAAGCCGAGAAATAGCAATATAGGTCAAATTTGTTTCAATTTAAGTTTTCGCTCAGCAATATTATATGCAGTGCCAAAGTGCAAGCTCAAATTTACCAGGCATACATTAACACATAGCAGTTTATAGTAACATACAAATAAAATTAATACCTGAAATCATTTCTGAAATAGTCCGTGTTTATCAGTTCAGTTCAATCACTTTCTGAAATAATTAGCGAGTTCCATAGATACAATGCAATTCTAATGTAATAAATAGTTCAATGTTTCAAAATTCACACAAATAAGTTGATATCATCAACCACAAGTAATTATAAATCTGCAAGTATGTAAAAAGTTCACTCCGCTTTATAAATTCACTAATTAAAGTTACTCGCGGGTCAACTCTGTGTTAGCTTGGCCTATAATAATTTCTTGAATATATTTTTGCCTTTCAAAGTACTAACAACATTTCATTCTAGTGTTGCTGCTTGAAGAATATTTTTATCGATGTCATGTTTCAACATGAATATGAAGTTACAAAACGTGTTTCATTAATAATATTTTCTTATTATTTTAAATATTTATTTATATGCTAATTTGGTTGGATTATAATCATAAAATATAAACGATTAAATGACAAAAAGACGTAGATCTTCGTTAAGTAAAAGGCATCACACAGTTGAAAGTTCAAATTAAAATTTAAAAAATACCGTGATTATGGATGCGTCTACGTTAATCGTAAATATTTTCTCTCATTGTTTATCCCTAAAGCTCAAAAAAATAGTGCCTTCAAGAAATAGACTTTCATTTAAAAACTACTAATATAGAACAAACCTTCTTATCCATAACTAGGGTGGTTTATCTCACAACAATTTGTGAAAATGAAAGAATGAATGAAATTGCCATTTATTTCGCTTGTTCTATTGGACATTAAAAAATTTTGCCACGTATTTTGTGTGTACCCAGTACTACAGTCTACCCCAGTATTGGTAGTAGCGTGAAGATGTATGATTATTATTTTATATAGATTTTAATTCTTACAGATAACAAAATTGAACCCTTAAACAATAAATTTTTTAATTAAAAGATTAGCTAGCTCCTGCTAGCTAATGTTTTAATTAATGTTTAAATTTATGTATTCCAGTTTTGAAAATTACGCGCACAAGGCACTTATTTAAAATTAAAAACACTATTTAAAATTATAATATGTCGATATTCTTTTTGCCAACTCTATTGAATCACGCATAATAACACGTGACACGTGACTAGTCAGTGAAAGAAACACAAGATATCGTTGCTTCTCTTTTACGTTTAGCACGTGGCGTGAATAGGGAGTGTTAATAATGTGACGCAGTTCCCAGTAATTCTGCTAATGAAGCCGTTTAGAGAAATAATCTAAAATATTTAACAACTCAAAAATAGAAATGAACACTTATAGGAAAAGATAAACGTGCTATTTATGAAAAGAAAAAGCCCCGATTATGAATAATAATACCTTTTACTTTGGGAACAAAGTTATGTATGTGATGTTGTCCCTATCTTATATATTTATTTAATATTATTTATATATATAATAAATGACTTAGAATATTATTTTTAAACCGAGATAAATAGTTATAGCGATTAATTAGGCACACAGTATTTGAAATATTCTTCATCTTAATATGCCTTTTTATCATGAAACTACGTCATTATGGCTTCAGAATAACCGCCCTTGACTTAATGTATTCTTCCTAATAGAAGAAGAAAAGTTTTAATTAATAGTGCTCTTGATCGATAGTGGCAATAGGCTTTACGCAAGGCTCGATTCTAGGTTCATTTCTTATTCTCTTTTATGTATATAATTAACTTTACTTACTAGGATATAACCACTAGGCCAATAATGCTACGTCAATAATAGCTAATTGATTTTATAACAATAATTTAAATAGAAATAAGTCTATAATATTTGCAACGCCTATTTCCGTGATACCACTGTACTAATAAATGGGGAAGGGGGCTGTGGATACGGTTGGTTTTTTTGGAATAAATATTGATGATTGAAACTTCAATATATCTAGTCCGGCCATATAAGTTCTATAACAAATGAAAATTCATTTTTAATGAAGTAATGTAATATTATTAAAATTTATATCTACGTATTTATTAGACTCAGCAAAAAATCAAAAAATGTACTATTCGAAATGGCCACATTTGACTGTTTGTGCCTTGTCGGTGTAGAGTCCTGCTGGAAAGTCCACGGTATATTTTTAAAAAGTGTATTGCTGAGTAACTTCACAACATGATCCAACACTGTATCTTGATACACTTTGACTAAAGTTTTCACTTTTCCTTCACAAAAATGTAGTTTTGTGACTCCTTGATTAGACACGTGCCACCAAACCATCACTGACGCCGGATGATGACCACGTTATACCTTTCCGATCATTTGGCTTTATCATTTTGCATATTGAAGAGTTCTTCAAACGTGAAAATTTTCTCGCCTATAAAGAAGATATTTCTGTGCCTTTCACCTGCGTATCGCGACGGAAGCCGTTTGGATCGCTCCACTCTCTATAATTGTAAATATTAAGTATTAGTCATTTTATAATAATCCCAGTGGGAATCATCATTTCTCGCTATAAGATTTTTTGCTTCCTGATGGGGTTACGACGAACCCTGGCTTTAATGTTTAAATTTTTTGCATTTAAATTGGAAATTAGCAAAACATGCTGTTTACAGTCTAAATTCCAGAGCATCGCCTAGATAGCGTAGCTTTAATAATTATTAAAGGTTAAGAGTTAAGCAATAATGTACGATATATTGACAGATACTGTCCGGTACATAGATATTGGATGATAAGAGCCGAATTTTATGTTAAATAGCTTAGGGCGATTGATTACATAAAAATTATCTTCACGCCATTCCAAATACAGGGGTAGACAGAGGTCTAGACAATAAAGTAGTTTCGACTCAACTTCCACCGAAGATATTTTTGGGACAACGTGACAGCCCGTCGGAGTCTTATGTCCAAGCCCACGATATAAATCGTACATAAGTTTTCGAATAAACCCACTGGTACGAGCCTGCATTACCTTGGAGATCGAACTGGATTCTCTTGAATCGAATTCCGATCACCTAACCACTCGGCTATCGTAACTCTAACCCAACTTATCGGCTGTTGATTATAAGATTTACGCATATCGTACTTATTATCATCACTATTAAGACCACCGTATTTCATATACTCAAAGTCTACTCCTACAAACAGGGCACAACCCACGCGGTTATGCCTTGCTATTATTATTACGTACTTACACTTACGCTTTTCTACATTAGAAATGGTAAACAAATTATTTAAATAAATAGAAAAGGAGGTACCGATATAAGTCTGCCTTATCTGAATTTAATATAAAGTTAAATAAAACACAAATTTATCAATATTTGGGGCCGATTTCAAGCATATCACTAAGAGTGTTTGATTAGAATACTTTATTTAAATTAATAAGTAACAATTTTAGCTAACAAAATTATTTTGAGTTATTAGTTGCAGCACTCCTTTCCATATTCTGCCTAACCTGTCCTGATAAACGCTGTAAGCGACTGTCGACATGTGCCTAGCGCAAAGTGCTGAAGTACGCTCAGTGGTACCTATTAGATAATTTTATTACACTTAATAGTATTTCAATTGTGAAAAAAGCATGATATTCAACAAGAGACTGAAAATTTTTCTGTAAAGCAGGCCACTTTACAATTATTTTAATCTCCTAAAAATTTGTTACTTTGTGAAAAAAAATACTTGAATGATATGATGAAAAATACCTATATCTCTGATAGGGTAGCCAGATAACACAGATCGCCAAGTGTACAATCTTCACATAATTCTTTCGTTTCCTCCATATTCATCAATTTCTGCATACATGCACGTATAGTTATTAGAGTACTTTTGATCTTCCTTCTTACTCTTCCGCCTCTGTACAATTTGTTTACATCGTCTTCGAAAGTTGGTCTCGGCATACCACGACCCTTTTTAATATCATAACATTCACGCTATTATTTTATTAACCATTCGGTCTTCACTCATTCGCTGAACGTGCCCAAACCAACGAAGTATACACGTGTCCATTTTGGTGATCATCTTTCAAACCTATCATAGTGCGTCATACGATCTGTTTCGCATTTCGGTGACCCATGGTGTTGCCACGCTTAATTTTTTTTTATATTAAAATAAATGCATCGGAATTCTAGTTAATATATTTACTGTGAATAAAAGCATGACGCAATAAACAATTGTATTAATAAATAAAAACGGCAAGATTACGCGTAAATCAGCAAAGATTTGACCAATATGATTATTTATGAAAATTCTATACTATTTATATATAATATTCATATATTATTATTTTATGAAAATTCACATATTTATGTAAAATAAATTCTAGTCAAGCGATCCCACTTAGATCTCCAGGAGGGCTTATGAGTTTTTCCAAAATAGTGTTAAGTAAATATTAAATATATTCACGCAATTCCCAAAACTGGGACATATTTATGTGTAGCAAAAGATTTATTGGACGGAAAAATTATAGGTAAAATGCTTACGTTTACATTACGATATTTTTTTTATATTATATCTTCATGACATTACCAACACTGTGATAGACCGAGGTCTAGACCAATTAAGGCCTTTCACCGAAGACATTTTTTGGGAAGTTTGGGTGAGCCCGTCGCCGATTTTTTGTAATCATTTTATATTTCCCATGTACTGCATTCCGATTGAGTGCTAACCTGGTAACAACGGTATGTACGAAATTAGTTCACTAAGGTGCTAATAGTCACGTAATGGCGGAATAACGGCATCTCAAAACGACCACATTAAAATAAGGCAGACCGGTGATGGGAAGCAAGTTTAAGTTGCAGACGCAAAACCCATTCGCTTACCGAGCGTGATTATTACGGCAAATCTTCTAAAGGAGAGATACCTATGACCAGCAGCGAACTTACTGCCGTTGTAAATAGTGTATTCTATTATAGATACACGTATTATATTCACTATTATAGTCCCGATAGCCGAATGGTTGGGTGGTCGGAATTTCGAGTCAAGAGACCCGAGTTCGATTCCCAGGTGGCAGGCTCGTACCAATGGATTTTTCAAAACTTATCTACGAATAATATCGTTGGCTTGGACATAAGGACAGCAACGGGCTCACCACCTGTCACGTTGTCCCGAAAATATCTTCGGTGGAAGGGGGGGTCAAAGGGACTTAATCGTCTAGACTAGACCTCTGTCTACCCCTGTATTGGGAATTGCGTGAAGATATTACCTTATACTTAATTTATACAGATTTGTACAAGTAACAGTCGCTGAACTTCTTAAAATATAATCTGCCTACATTGATAGAGACGAACCAAAATTTTATTTTTTTTTTATGGAAAAGGAAGGCAAACGAGCAGGTGGCTCACGTGATGGTAAGTGATTACCGCCGCCCATGAAGACCCGCAATACCAGAGGCATAGCAGATGCGTTGCCGACCTTAGAGTAAGAATTGGGAGGGGGGTGTGAGCGCCTCCGGTTACCTGCACTCACCAGACGGAACGCAGAAGTTTGTTAGACTTCTACTTCACGTCGGTATTCTGTGAGGTCGTGGTACTTCCCCGGTCAAGCCGGCCCATTCATACAACAACAAAAGAAATGTGTTGGAGGTTTTCATGTTGCCTTTGCGTCTCGATGAGGAATTTTTTTGGATTTAATTTAAATGTGTTAATATTCTTGACATTTCTTATTGGCGGTGGAATATTATTCCAACATTTTGAGGCAGCGTATCTAAAACTGCCTCGAAACGCCGCGGTTCTGTACACTGCCTACTTTTTGCATTATTTTTTTCTTATTTTTTTTTTTTCAAAGAATTTTTCCATTATTAGGTTATCAGATGGATGGAGTATGGGCTTCATTAGATTAGACTGTGATTTTGTTCAATATATTATCATATATAATGTATGTGTAATGAACACATATATGTGTAATGAATATATTGTAAGTCATTTTTTAAAAACTACGGTGTACATACTATTACTAATATGTATGTTGCTATTGTTAGCAGAGGGTTGTTTCGGAATAGAGCTAAGTTATATTAATCCCTGGGGCACTGGAATGATTCCTTTGGTAAAGTGTATGGATCAAAAGGAACACATATGATATTACAAAAAAATATGAAAAAGACGTATGTCTATTTTGGTTTTAGTGTGACTTTTGAGTTGAGTTCTCAGATTTTGTTTTGTTAAAAAAAAAGGTTTAGCTTTCCTTAACTTCTATAGTGTTTCTTTCCAGAATTTTTTTAGGTCGTCAAGCAGCATTATTTATAGTGGTGGTGGTACACACACTATAGCGTGATCTGATATCAGTAAAATAAGAAACTACCAACAGAATATCTGATTCAATTTACTATGCCATTAAGATTTCATAATATAATATTTATTTTACACCAAGTTAAGTGATTATTAGACACCAATACATTATATAACAAGCATAATCTTGGAATGTGACATTAGCCCACAGCAGCTAAAAGTAGAGTAGCAATGTCTTCACGTGGAGATCTTGCTGCAAGTTGCATTGTAACAGAGCCTTGAGCAGCTACTATTCGGGCTCTAATAAGAACTGGAGTGCCTTCGCGCCACAACCCACCACCTCTAATCTCCTTTATAGCATCGCCGGTTATAGCCGATTTAGGCAAACCTAGATGTTCGCATACAGCAGTAGCTGCTTCCCCCACGTCATTTTGTGACAAACCAAATGTGTCACAAGCTTCTGCTGCAGTGGCCGCTCTTTCCCAAGAGGCTTCCCAATCATCAGATGCTGCACGAGTTCTAAATTGATCAGCACAGCCCAGTTCAATTTCTTCTAAAGGATATGTATCAGCATATCCTTCACCGGAATCAGGTAAGCCAGTCGTAGGGTCGCAATCCCTAACTACAAACTCTAGGACCGCTCCAAAGCTCCCCAATGTATCTAACGGATTTTTTGGAAATTCTAACACGCAGAATACACTGCCTTGTTTGTCATAGGGCAATTGCTCACATGCCACTTCACCAAGGAAAATATATCCTGGGAGGGTTTCTAAACGGACATGGACTTTTTCCAGGAGTTGGTCGCTCAGTGTATTTAGACATTCAAATTGAAGAACTAAATGACGTGCAAAAATGTGTTTTACACATCGTACACGATATTCTGTTTCTGATTCGGTCAAATCTACTGCAGCGCATGTTTTAAACGCAGAGCCAAATTTTTCAACACCTGGGATAACTTTCAGTTGATCTGAGTATTGCTCTTCCAGGGAAATAACAGGTTGCTTTCGGGTTTCAATTTGTACGGGTACCTCTTCAGGTTCTTTCAATTGCTCTGCAGGTGGAACAGTGTCTATGTTAAATACTTCTTCCGGCTTAGTATTAAGGTGATTTTGAAGAGCATTCTCTAAGAGTACTAAATTAGGAATCGGCACATTAGTAATGTAATCATTAATAAGTTGTTGGTCACCAGAATCCAAGATGGCGCTGTAATAAATAGCTCGATCACGCACTTCATCATCATCATCTAATTGACAACGTGCCAATAATACTCTGATGTTTGGAAGCAACTCTGCACGTGCTGCGCCAAAACGTGCAACCGCTGACACAGCAGCAGCTCTTACAGGTCCAGATTCCAAAATTACTCTGTTGTAAATATATCTGATATACCTTGAAGGTTGGCGTGCTTTAGGACCTTCACGCCCTAAAACATGTAATATTCGAACAGCAAGTGATGTGTGCTCACAGTCTTCAATAAATTCACACAGATGTGCAAGACTTGTTTCTTTTGCCTCTGGATTTTCTTCTACCAAAGCAATGATTGCATCGGCAATAGCTGTTTTATATTGAACGCCACCTTCGTCCCGAAGCATTCCTGCTAAGAATGAAGCTAGAGACTGATGTTTACGCGGATACTTTGAACAAAGACGTCTTATAGCATTCACCACAACAATCTTGAATTCATCAGATATCTCGGATATAAAACCTGAGATTTGTTTCATAAGTCGGTCAATTGAGCTCTCTGCACCCGTAGCTAGAAGAGTTGTAACAGCTAAGGTAGCAACAGAGCGATTAGGATCAGAAATCAAGTTTTCCAGATCAACTGTACACGCTGATACGGCAGTGGGATGCTTTGCAGTAAGTTTCGCTAAAGTGCGCGCACCTGCAAGACGCAAAGTAGCTTTTGAAGAACCACAAAATATTTGTAACACAGAGACAGCTTGAGCAAGATCTCTAGCTGATTTCCTCAAATTTACTACAGCATGCGCAGCTTCATAAACCACAATTTCTGATTTATGACTTAAACAACTTTCAATAAATCGTAAGTAAGGCTCTGAAGCTTCCGATTGATCTTCTTCTGCTAATTTGGCAGCAAGACGAACAGCAAGACAAAGTAGATATGGTGTCCGAATCGGTGCACGTGATAGCTTCATCACCAGTTTCACAGTAGAGAGGCGATCATTACGTCTAGCTCCAGCAACGACAGCAAGTGCGTGGTACGAAACCATCATGTTGTCAGACATAATAGCTTCCTGGAAAAGAAAAGATAGATGTTAATTTTGGATTTATTTTTTCTACTAAAGATTATAAATGTACAACCACTATTATTTTTCTCTAAATTCATGATCCTTGATGAGGTAACTAGGGAGAACCAATAACTAAGTGTTACAATCCTTACACAGCTAAATACAAATATGTAGCAACGTCAAAATGTAATTGGGAAACTAAACATGTTAAGGATGAACTTCCTCATTGATCACTACAGAAATTATGCTGTGCAATGAGGAAATATGTCCAATTAGTTTTCATATGTTTGTTACTTAATGGCAACTGTAAGGCACGCTTTTTTTGTTTTATTCGAACCAATATATCAATGATAATACAAACAACACATTAGCCTATAAAAATTCACTGCCGAACATATGCCTTGTTAGTTGAATGGCAATTGCAGTACCGGATATCTTGCCTCTAAAAAAACACAGTGCAAAATAGTCACACTGTGCTAAATTTAGTCTGGTATTTTATGAGACAGCTGTATACCATCTGTTTATAGCCTATGGTATGTTAAAGTATTTTACTTAGTCGCCTCTTTTAACATCCATGGGAAGA
>JAGSMR010000083.1:1630000-1652500 GCA_029286605.1 Sericinus montela | reverse complement strand
ATATATATATATATCATCCCGTCCTACCTTCGCGAGCTTATTCTCTCCTTAATTTTGGATTTATTTTTCTACTAAAGATTATAAATGTACAACCACTATTATTTTCTCTAAATTCATGATCCTTGATGAGGTAACTAGGGAGAACCAATAACTAAGTGTTACAATCCTTACACAGCTAAATACAAATATGTAGCAATGTCAAAATGTAATTGGGAAACTAAACATGTTATGATGAACTTCCTCATTGATCACTACAGAAATTATGCTGTGCAATGAGGAAATATGTCCAATTAGTTTTCATATGTTTGTTACTTAATGGCAACTGTAAGGCACGCTTTTTGTTTTATTCAAACCAATATATCAATGATAATACAAACAACACATTAGCCTATAAAAATTCACTGCCGAACATATGCCTTGTTAGTTGAATGGCAATTGCAGTACCGGATATCTTGCCTCTAAAAAACACAGTGCCATATATATATATATATATATATATATATATATATATATATATATATATATATATATATATATATATATATATATATATATATATATATATATATATATATATATATATATATATATATATATATATATATATATATATATATATATATATATATATATATATACATATAAGATAAAGTAAGTAACTAAATCATACTAATAAATTCTATACAATACTAATAAAAAAAAGCAAAGTCGTTTGTTGTCAATGATTTGTCAGGTAATATTCTCAAACTAATCTCTTAAATGAGTACATACTAGGAGCAGTCTTAATATAAATGGGCAAGGCGAATATCGCTTATACAGTAAAGGAAGAGTTATAGTATCCTGTATTGTGTTATGGAATATGAAGCTTATATTGATGAATAGAACAAGGTACTATGCATGAAGATACTATAAAAAATAAACATTTAATTTTCAAATTGACAAGGGTAGGGATTTAGATTATGGTGAAACTATTTATAACTCTATTTATCTATATATATTGAAATTCTCTTACTTAAGTAAATATTATCCAGAAAAATTGTTGTCAAGTTGCAAATAATAAAATAAGGCTCAATTACATTCACACAAAAAAATATAAGAAATAGATTAATCTTGCTAAATAAAGAAACATTCTCATGCAATTCTCAATACAGGCATAGACAGAGGTCTAGTCTAGACAATTAAGTCCCTTTGACCCACTTTCCACAAAAGATATTATAAGGACAACGTGACAGGTGGTGAGCCCGTCATTGTCTTTATGACGTTGGTTCAAGTCTGACACCTGGGGTTGGAACTCAGGTTGGAAATTTTGACCACTCATCCGCTCAGCTATCATGACTGAATAAAATGTATGGATAGAGACAACATTGCATACATTAGTCTGATCCTAAAGTAGCTTAAGAACTTACAGTATGGAAACAGAAACAATAAAAGAACAACATACACCCAGACCTGACACAATGCCATAAAAGTAGTTTTCTATATTGACCTGTTTTGGAAGCCCAGGACCTGAGCTGGCTATAACATATATATAATATTCATATAAACATAAACAAAAGTGGTGTGTATGTCACTTGCACAGAGATCTAATATTAAATATCAAATATACATAAAATTACTACTAGTCTTATGTTACTTGTTTACAAAGTCATAATAACCAACTGATAAAAAATAATCACCTGTGCTTCATTAACCCAGCGACGAACCAAATCGGGCGCTGTTGCAGACAGATGTAAAGCAGATACTAAAGCCGAGGAACTCACTGCAGGATTCTTGTCTACAATCGCCTGCTTCATATAACGTTCTATAGCTTGCAACATAGTACTATCAGTAATGCTACAGAGAGCTCTAATTGCAGCAGCTCGATAAAGATCTTCTTTTCCAGTCATATCTTTGGTTAGCGATGACGTTACAATTATTACATCTTGAGCTAAAGAACTAAGTTCTTTGATACTCAAATATACTAAGCGACGTAACATAACATCTTTAGATTGAAATAATTTAGTAGTAGCAAAGAATATTTCAGTTGCTTCTTGAGTAGTAAGCTTCTCACCTTGGTTTAATAAATATAGTATTTTGGTCAATATGTGAATACACTTTTTTGGATTCACGGGTGTAGAACTGAAGTACCTAGCTTCTTGTAAGAGCGTTGTTTTATCCAAGTTTTGATACATACTAACGCCACTTTCCTCTTCCTCCTTTTTTTCCCGTCGAAAGGAACTCATAGTAAGTTTTGATAATAAACTTTAGGTAAGTAATACTTATTGATTGAAACTGTTATTGACGTAGTCACAATTACCAAAGACACCAATCAGCAATAGAACATAATGGCCATAGATATAATGTATTTATATAACTAAGCATTTGTTTAATAATCTATAAGCCAAGAAAGAGACTTAATTTAATCGAATGAAATCGTAACCGAGTCCAATCGAAATATATATCATACCTCTATACATATAAATAAAATTGGATTGTCTGTTTGTAACAGTGATATATCCGTTTTTTACTACATATATTAGGATATATACGGTACATACATCAAAAAAAATATCTTTATAATTTTTGTTTCGAAGTTAGATATACCTTAATATAACACTAATGTTAGCATGCTAGGGATATATTAGTACAACAAGAATGTTCGCCACTTTTGTAACCGCACTCTTTACCATGTTTTAAGCAAATTAATTATTATTTTACCTGGTCTTTTAAATTTTCCCGGGAATACCTATTCGTCAATAACTTCGAGCGAAGTGTTCTCATCAAATAACCAATTATCAACAATAAATTATTTACTTTTTATAAAATTAAGCCTAATATAGTTTACAAATACTATAATTTGGACATATACTATAAAATATAACATTTTGATTTAAAAAAAACAGTTGTTTGGCATTCGTTTTTGCATGAAATCATGTAACAGATTGTGAGTTTTCTGCAATAAAGTTCGCGTTGCTACTATGTTTGTTCGCTGTTTGTTTTGATTGAATAATTTAGTTAGTTCCAAAGTTTTTATATCTGCCCTGCAGGTGTTGTTTCAAATATTAATAATTAGTCTTAAGTTAGTAAATTGTCATACTCGAATAATAAAAATTTATTAGCATATCGCAAATTTTTGGGAACGAATTGAAACTTCTAGTATAAAATGAATCTTTTTGATGACTTACAATACCATCGTTAACAGCATACATTAATATGTAATATTGTAGCATTTTAAATAAAACGATTTTTGGATTTTATTGCGTTTAATTAGTTTTTTTACAAATTATTTTTACTTCCCGAGGTCGGGAAGCATCCAAGACGTCGCATCTGTAAAGCATCCGAAACGTCGGGAAGTAAAAATAGTTTGTTAAAAACTAATTAAAAACGCGACAAAATCCGAGAATCGTTTTATTTAAAATATGTAGTATTCGCATAAATACAAGAAATCATCAATATTATAGCATTTTAAAATAACAGTTGGAAAAAATATTAACATAATAGTTCTTTAAAAAATATAGCAGTTACACTCACTACTACGTATTTATATTATAAATATGTATGGAGAAAAGTTGTTGGCAGCACTGCACATTTGGGTCAATGTTAACGCAATGATTATATTCCCCACATTATTATTAATCCTGAGAATAATATACTCTTTTGATGATGGTCGGTTTGCACGCTTCGGACGAGTTGGTGCCCGCGGTTTTTGAAATAATATAGAAGTGGCCGGCAAAGTAACCATCAGAAACCACATATTGGTTAAATTGTTTCATTGAATAATCTCGTGTTTGTTTGGGTTGCACTTTGTGTGCATCTGTGCTCAACATCCTGCTCGTTGGACGATGATGCGGGGACTTTGGTGAATGCTTCTGGTTATTGTGAAGACATCCTTGGTGAAGCTGCCTGCCTTTGCATGGAATTGCATATACGCGCTATCGCTTACAAGTAAGAAGGCTTAGCTTATGTTTACGGTGGGGAAGGAATCAGCCAACACTACCGGGCTTTTGATACCTGTTGAAAGCGCAGACAAAAGGCCGAGACTGTTTAGAATACTTTAATTATCAGTGAAAATACAATTTAGCATAGAACACTTTAACAGCGTGTTTAAATTGATCAGAATCATTTATGCATAAATTTCCTTTGCCCTAAAGTGAACCGCAAGAACTATCACTTTTTAGAAATAATTTTAAAAACATTACTATCAAGTGACTAAAAGTTTTAACGTTATCTTATACTGTTACTTTACGCCGAAAAAGATTAAAAATGGTTTAGTGTACTAACTGCGAAACATTACGTCGTAACCCATTCTAGACACAAGCATTATTTTTTAAAAGAATTACTCTTTGGGGAATATTATATTTTCATCACTTTTCTAGCCTATCAAGATACCACTGCTGTATATGGGATTCTTAGGATAAGAATTACAATAAAAGCGAGCCTGTGCCGACTCCTCACAATACTGTGTAGGTGGTCACTCCATTTTTTATATTATTACAGTTCGTTTTCGGTCGTACTACAAGGTGTCTTATTACAGCAACGACGTTGCCAAACTGAGAACTTTTCTTTCCTGATGGTTGTGCGTTGAAACAGCTATTGTCACTTTAGCGCGTAGTGGTTCCGATGCCGTTGTCTTTGTCACGAATTCTGTACCACAAAGAAACACCAAGTCCAACTCTTTTCAATAAAACAATGGCGCTACAAGTTAAAAATAAAGCTAATTTCTAATGTCCATGTGAGACCAGTGGTAGTTACTGTGGAACATTACGCTAGAATCCTCCACCCCATATTACTCAGGACAAATTTTTTTATAAATGTTATTTTCACTTCTGCAACAGTTACGAATTCTAATAGGGAATGTTTTGAAAAACGTCTATTAACGTATAAATTTATATCTAAGCGGAAAAGTGGGTATCAAATCTCGTAACTTGGAAATTGGTGGGCTTCCATGAAACCGCTCATTCTTTATTTTATCTTCTTATTATTCATATTCCATATCTACCCGGCTGTGATCTACCTACCGCTGCCACTTAAAATGCATCCGCGCATCTCACAGGCAAATACGTTACGAATAGATACATATTTCTATTCGACCTCTTAGCTTAGATGAGCAGAAGTAAAGACGGCTTAGGTGTTTAAGAAAACGGGTCATTAAATTAACAAAAGCTTTTCCGGAAATCTGTGGTGGATGTGTGCGTGGTTCCGCCGCAGATGGCTGGTAGAACAGCGCTTTGTAATACTTCTCTCCCCCTTGGCTTAACCTCAACCGCATCAGCGGTACACCCACTGCTGGAGCTGTGGAGGATAAGAGGTCAATCGCAATGACAAAACTTCACTTCAACCGTGACTCCGCTTTAGTTGTTGAGAAAATATTGGGCATATTTTCTGCAGTAAAAGGAATTATGACGGTATAACAATCTCAGAACATATCGCACCAAAAATTGAACAGACCTGTGAGCGGCTGAAGATGTTTCTGGAACTGTGATCGTCAATTTGCTAGTCGCCCACCACTTTTTACACGACATGGTGGCAAATGCACAATTCGTTCACATATTGGTAAGAATTAATAAAGATTACTGACGCTCTTGTTTATAAGCAACACCAAGGTGTCTTGCCGAATTTTGATAAAGGATTTGTTAGGGAAAGGTAATAGAAAAAGAAGGGTGAAAGTGATCTGTGAGTAGGTCTCATATTACGTTACTCACTAGACGAAATGCAGAAGCACTGGTCAAGCCCGCCTATTTATTATTGCAGACAAAGCAACCTCAGCTATATATGTCGCAATAAATTTCCAAACTCCCTGCTAAATTAAAAAAATAACATAGCTGCACAAAGCCGACATCTTTGCACATACAAACGAAGAAAATCATAAACAGGAATCCGTTTCTACGTATATCTATGTCATCTATAATTTTTTTTATATATCTATGTTACCTATTATTTATGTTATCTAGCTGTTAATATAATTAAAATCGAAATTCTCTTAGCAACTACCAGTTACATTTTAAAAAATCATGTGGCATGGATGGAAATAACAAATTTTGCTTTTTTTAAATTTATTTGTTTATTAATCTACAAATACTTTTGTACACAGGTAATTTGAAATATATTTGGCAATCGTTGCCCTAACAATCATATTACTTTGAATTATAACTTTTTATTACATAGTATCTAATATTATCAATTTAAAAATAAATTAATACTACCATTGTTGTAATTGTGGTTTGAATCTAGACGATGAGTTGAATATAATAAATTATAGATTGTGTAAGATCAATGTAATATTTAAAAAAAATCTATCGGGCAGGAAGGCCCGACGTTTGTAATAATTCAGTTATTATTGGCAATGAAACTTGTTAGTGTTACTTACATCCTTACTTACAATTTTAGATTAAGAATAATGTTCACATTTACTTTCTTAGTGCAAACTTTTATACCTCATCTATAAAATGTTTGTCAGGTTATGGCAACAAGTGCTCACATTGAGAAAAAATATAGCTATATATTTTGAATAGCAATAAAGATGAATCGAATTGCTAAGAAAAATTTAATTTTATGTTCTTTGGTAAAGTAATTTGCGTTTGACTATTTTAAACAAGACTTGATGAAGGTGGACTAAACTTTCTGAAAGTTACAATTTTTAATGGGGATCGCCCATTTACTATTTAAGTAGACACAGCAACGTTTGACATCACTGAACTGACCTTTATGTAAAATCGGTATGACAAGCCAACAATCTCAGAACATATCGCACCAAAATTGAACAGACCTGTGAGCGGCTGAAGAAGTTTCTGGAACTGTGATCGTCAATTTGCTAGTCGCCCACCACTTTTACACGACATGGTGGCAAATGCACAATTCGTTCACATATTGGTAAGAATTAACAAAAAGCTTTTCCGGAAATCTGTGGTGGATGTGTGCGTGGTTCCGCTGCAGATGGCTGGTAGAACAGCGCTTTGTAATACTTCTCTCCTTGGCTTAACCTCAACCGCATCAGCGGTACACCCACTGCTGGAGCTGTGGAGGATAAGAGGTCAATCGCAATGACAAAACTTCACTTCAACCGTGACCTGCTTTAGTTGTTGAGAAAATATTGGGCATATTTTCTGCAGTAAAAGGAATTATGACGGTAAAACAATCTCAGAACATATCGCACCAAAATTGAACAGACCTGTGAGCGGCTGAAGAAGTTTCTGGAACTGTGATCGTCAATTTGCTAGTCGCCCACCACTTTTACACGACATGGTGGCAAATGCACAATTCGTTCACATATTGGTAAGAATTAACAAAAAGCTTTTCCGGAAATCTGTGGTGGATGTGTGCGTGGTTCCGCTGCAGATGGCTGGTAGAACAGCGCTTTGTAATACTTCTCTCCTTGGCTTAACCTCAACCGCATCAGCGGTACACCCACTGCTGGAGCTGTGGAGGATAAGAGGTCAATCGCAATGACAAAACTTCACTTCAACCGTGACCTGCTTTAGTTGTTGAGAAAATATTGGGCATATTTTCTGCAGTAAAAGGAATTATGACGGTAAAACAATCTCAGAACATATCGCACCAAAATTGAACAGACCTGTGAGCGGCTGAAGAAGTTTCTGGAACTGTGATCGTCAATTTGCTAGTCGCCCACCACTTTTACACGACATGGTGGCAAATGCACAATTCGTTCACATATTGGTAAGAATTAATAAAGATTACTGACGCTCTTGTTTATAAGCAACACCAAGGTGTCTTGCCGAATTTTGATAAAGGATTTGTTAGGGGAAAGGTAATAGAAAAAGAAGGGTGAAAGTGATCTGTGAGTAGGTCTCATATTACGTTACTCACTAGACGAAATGCAGAAGCACTGGTCAAGCCCGCCTATTTATTATTGCAGACAAAGCAACCTCAGCTATATATGTCGCAATAAATTTCCAAACTCCCTGCTAAATTAAAAAAATAACATAGCTGCACAAAGCCGACATCTTTGCACATACAAACGAAGAAAATCATAAACAGGAATCCGTTTCTACGTATATCTATGTCATCTATAATTTTTTTTATATATCTATGTTACCTATTATTTATGTTATCTAGCTGTTAATATAATTAAAATCGAAATTCTCTTAGCAACTACCAGTTACATTTTAAAAAATCATGTGGCATGGATGGAAATAACAAATTTTGCTTTTTTTAAATTTATTTGTTTATTAATCTACAAATACTTTTGTACACAGGTAATTTGAAATATATTTGGCAATCGTTGCCCTAACAATCATATTACTTTGAATTATAACTTTTTATTACATAGTATCTAATATTATCAATTTAAAAATAAATTAATACTACCATTGTTGTAATTGTGGTTTGAATCTAGACGATGAGTTGAATATAATAAATTATAGATTGTGTAAGATCAATGTAATATTTAAAAAAAATCTATCGGGCAGGAAGGCCCGACGTTTGTAATAATTCAGTTATTATTGGCAATGAAACTTGTTAGTGTTACTTACATCCTTACTTACAATTTTAGATTAAGAATAATGTTCACATTTACTTTCTTAGTGCAAACTTTTATACCTCATCTATAAAATGTTTGTCAGGTTATGGCAACAAGTGCTCACATTGAGAAAAAATATAGCTATATATTTTGAATAGCAATAAAGATGAATCGAATTGCTAAGAAAAATTTAATTTTATGTTCTTTGGTAAAGTAATTTGCGTTTGACTATTTTAAACAAGACTTGATGAAGGTGGACTAAACTTTCTGAAAGTTACAATTTTTAATGGGGATCGCCCATTTACTATTTAAGTAGACACAGCAACGTTTGACATCACTGAACTGACCTTTATGTAAAATCGGTATGACAAGCCACCAGTCTGAATGACTAATAAAGTAGTGCTGCACATAAATACAGCCTACTTCATTAATTTCACTTACAGTACATTTATTTTAGTATATATAGACATGTACGAGTATGTTATAATGGCTACTAGTAGTTGCTCTTTATTGATAGTAAAAAGCACATACTATATTTTTGTCAAGTATTTACACAAACTTTGCACCTTCTGCTTGGTTATTATAAAAGACATTAGTTTTTTTGGGCATGAACAATTGCTGAATAATATTCAATTTATTTATGATTAGAGATAATAAACTATCATAAATGAAATATATATTTTTTGGTCAGCCTAAAGAAAATAATCAACATGTTAGGCACACTCCATTAAACTATAAACTGCTAAGCAGAAAAACAATTAAATAATATCACATGTGAAAACAGAACTTTCCATTTTACTAATGGTTATACCTTACATTGTTAACAATATATTTAAATAATTGGATTAAATAAAAATATTTTTCCCTATTTCTTCACATTTAACAAAAATTAAAGATACCAGGAACAAACTAATAGATACTTTGGATGGTATATTTACTTAATACGGAACATATTATTATCTTAATTGTAATAAAATTATAAACATTATGGGTTAAAGTATAAAGTTGTCTTTATTGAAGGGAGTGGAACAGTAAATCAAAATAGAAATGTATGGTCCAAAAGTAGTCATTAAATTTGTTTTACAGAAAATCTGTTACATACTCTATCCTTAAAGAATGTGTCTATGGTGGGTGGTCTACCAACTATAGATCTTTAGAGCTAATCAGAAAAGAAAAGGCGGAAGATGAAATGTGGTTTTGTTTCATAAGTCACTTATTTCCTATAATACAATTAAATAAAATATTTTTATTATAGGAAAGTACTCGGAGTAGGCATTCATTATAGAATTAACTAGCGTCTTCCATATCTGACGGTCCACAGTTATCTTCAAGCAAATGAATGTTTAGGGTTGTTGCATTTTGCAGACTTATGCTTGCATGTCAGAAGGAGGAAGGGTGCTCTTCTCTTCGGATATCTTTAGATCTTTCACTACAGGTCATATATGTCATATGAATTGTGCATGGTAAGTTTTATATTAATAATTCTCTAAAAATATCTGTTTCTCAGAAATAAAATAAAGACGTACTACGTTATGACGTTAAGGTTATGTCGTAAGAATAAACCACTCTCTTTCTAGCTTTGTGTTTATAAGACGGGCCTAAATGCCTTGAAAGGGATTAGCCGGATAACCATCTCAAAATATATTACCTAAATCAGCTGATCTTTGACAGATATATAAAATGTTACGACAGATATATAAAGTGTAGCCGCCACTCCAGTCGCCAAGTGCAGCGATCATGGCAAAGCCTCTCTATTATTGGAGCCAATGCCTTCCATAAAACTTTTTCAGGACTGTATGATGGTGATGATTTAGTTTGGTATAATAGATTAATTGAGAAAGTCCTATCTCCGCTGAACACTCTTAAATACCCTAAATACAAAATTGTGTAGTTGTATACATCAAACATTACAAGAAAAATATTGTAATATAATATTATATTTAATGAGAGTAATGAAAATATTTTTCTTGGAAAAGAAAAAGTACTTAAATTATTTAATATTACCTAAATCAGCTGATCGTTGACAGATATATAAAATGTTACGACAGATATATAAAATGTTACGACAGATATATAAAGTGTAGCCGCCACTCCAGTCGCCAAGTGCAGCGATCATGGCAAAGCCTCTATTATTGGAGCCAATGCCTTCCATAAAACTTTTTCAGGACTGTATGATGGTGATGATTTAGTTTGGTATAATAGATTAATTGAGAAAGTCCTATCTCCGCTGAACACTCTTAAATACCCTAAATACAAAATTGTGTAGTTGTATACATCAAACATTACAAGAAAAATATTGTAATATAATATTATATTTAATGAGAGTAATGAAAATATTTTTCTTGAAAAGAAAAAGTACTTAAATTATTTAATACATATATAACGACAATTTCATACTTTAACTCATACATTCATTCAGTGAAGTAGCAAATTTGTACTATAACTCCGAAATAAAATATTTAAATAACGAACCGAAATAAAATATTTAAATAACGAAACTAGATTATGTATTTGATTCAAAAATAACAAACCATACCTTAATAGATTAAAATGTCAACATTTCATATTACATGTGTTTAGTTATCATAGATCGGTAGAAGACACAGGAATTGCGTTAATAATTTTCTAAAAATATCTGTTTCTCAGAAATAAAATAAAGACGTACTACGTTATGACGTTAAGGTTATGTCGTAAGAATAAACCACTCTCTTTCTAGCTTTGTGTTTATAAGACGGGCCTAAATGCCTTGAAAGGGATTAGCCGGATAACCATCTCAAAATATATTACCTAAATCAGCTGATCGTTGACAGATATATAAAGTGTAGCCGCCACTCCAGTCGCCAAGTGCAGCGATCATGGCAAAGCCTCTCTATTATTGTAGCCAATGCCTTCCATAAAACTTTTTCAGGACTGTATGATGGTGATGATTTAGTTTGGTATAATAGATTAATTGAGAAAGTCCTATCTCCGCTGAACACTCTTAAATACCCTAAATACAAAATTGTGTAGTTGTATACATCAAACATTACAAGAAAAATATTGTAATATAATATTATATTTAATGAGAGTAATAGAAAATATTTTTCTTGGAAAAGAAAAAGTACTTAAATTATTTAATATTACCTAAATCAGCTGATCGTTGACAGATATATAAAATGTTATGACAGATATATAAAGTGTAGCCGCCACTCCAGTCGCCAAGTGCAGCGATCATGGCAAAGCCTCTCTATTATTGGAGCCAATGCCTTCCATAAAACTTTTTCAGGACTGTATGATGGTGATGATTTAGTTTGGTATAATAGATTAATTGAGAAAGTCCTATCTCCGCTGAACACTCTTAAATACCCTAAATACAAAATTGTGTAGTTGTATACATCAAACATTACAAGAAAAATATTGTAATATAATATTATATTTAATGAGAGTAAATGAAAATATTTTTCTTGGAAAAGAAAAAGTACTTAAATTATTTAATACATATATAACGACAATTTCATACTTTAACTCATACATTCATTCAGTGAAGTAGCAAATTTGTACTATAACTCCGAAATAAATATTTAAATAACGAACCGAAATAAATATTTAAATAACGAAACTAGATTATGTATTTGATTCAAAAATAACAAACCATACCTTAATAGATTAAAAATGTCAACATTTCATATTACATGTGTTTAGTTATCATAGATCGGTAGAAGACACAGGAATTGCGTTAATAATTTTCACCCTCAATCTCAAGACACTAAATTTGTGTTTCTAAATTATATACTTTCTTTTCACTCCCCAAATTGATTCTTACACCATATATTATAATAGCTCACTAGATGTTCCTTATCATACTAATCTATCCTGTAAATCACTGATGAAGCCATAACTTTTAATATTTGTTTTATAATAATGACAATTATAATCCATGACTTATTTACATCACATTTCATTATTTAACATAAACTAGCTTAATCGTAACGCTTGAAATTTTACATTTTCATTATTATATTTTCTTAAACCAAACAAAGATTATTCTTGCTTGACTCAAAATCTTATACTAATGTACCTTGAAATAATTAATATTTTATTTGGGTGTAATCAAATCTAATAATTCTTTAAAGTACTTTTGTTACGGTACAAATCTTTTTTTTTTATATTTAATTTCTTTATAATGGTAATGATTCGAGTAAACCTGCCTTATAATAATTTACAATGACTTTTCTGAATACAATCTTATAAAAGACTAATTTTTATCTACTTCAACAGACGTAAATGTCTGCGTACGTGTCTTACGTGAATCAAATTAGGTTATTATTAGAATATTGCGATACCATGATAACGAACTCTTTTAATTAAGATATTTTTCCTACCTATGGCCAATCCTAATGTACATATGTGTAATTAAAAAAAATAATTATTGTAAAAATGCTACTTCGCGATGAAAATTTTCGAGTTGTTTAACATGGTACCGGCGTTTAATTCTCAAAAATATTTAATTTTACTATGAGGTTGCAATTTGGTCTCCCATTTGGTCTAATGATTTGTGCGATTAAGTTATATTTTGACTAGCTTGATTACTAGAATTTCACTGGATATTCTATAGACAACTTAACTTAAGCCAGACATCCTTTTGAGGTTGACAACACAACGAAAGCGTAGGTACTTACTTCAAAGCTATTTTGAAAGCTTTGAATTAGACTACAATTGTAATCAAAATTAACTTCCTCAGACGGCATACAATTTTATTGTCATTAAATAATAAATTAATATCCATAACATAACTTCGTAATATAAATTAATAATAATGATGTAGGTTTTACGAAATTTTAAGTTTTATCCAAAATGTATTTACACAGTTCACCAAACATTTAAATGATATTTTTCTAGGCCGGCATTGGAAAAAACTTTACGTGCCTATGCAACGTAGTGTTTTCTAATTTTTAAATACTAAATGCTACTCATAATACTTCATAACGCATACATTCATAATACTATAGCATTATTACTTTTGGCACACGCGTTAATACAAGAAGAAACGTAATACTTCATTAGGCCTTAGGTATTATAAGTGACCACTATACATTGACTTAACACTATATTTAATATTATACTAATGGTATGGTGTTATCATGTATTAAAATGGAAGATATTTTTCCGACTTTCCTTGTAATTAATACGCAAATAACATTCGCGCAAATTCTCTTTCTAAATATATCGAAGATTATCGACCAGAACATCAAGAAAAAATAGCAGTTGCTGTAGCAGAAAATTAGGTATTAAAGTTACTTGTAATCTGTAGAATATTTTATTGTCAATAACCGCATGAAAATTAGATAATGTAAATTTCACTATTTAAATACACAAAATGTTTTAACTATATTATGCCAAATAAGTGTATTTTTGTATTGCATTTTTCTAGCGCGAAGTACTTAATGAGATTTACATATTATTTCTTTTATTATAGGGTACGTAACATATAAGCCTAAAAATGACATACTTAATAATTATCAATTGGTGTATGATTTCTACAAATTATTGCTTTAGTATTTTAAACCAATATGAACACAATTTAAATCTAATTCTCTCTGAAACCTAAATATTCTAGGTACACTCAATGAACTCTTTCTTTAGCAACCAACATTGCGTCTCTGTCAAATAATGATTATTAATTTAAATTTCAGGTATGTTGCTCATGATCTTATATTAAATTATCAGTAGCTAAAGTTTAAATTGCAGTATCTAGTATTTAAGAATGACAACAGAAAAATATACTTATCATTAGTTTGTTAATACAAACTATATAATATTCTTTTGAATATGCATAAACTTCTATAGGATCTTTATGGAATTGAATACAAGAAATGTGTATTAGAGATCCCACCTTGTATTTAATCTCAACGATTGTTTGATGTGCAATATAATAATGGTAACACAATGTTGTTAGGCAAACTGTACTATTTAAAGCTACTGTGTCTTTAATGACCTATTTAAGATTGGAGGCGGTTGTACGCTGATACGGATATCTCCAGTGGGATCCACCAAAATTTTCACCTGTAAATGAAATAAAATTATTTAATCTCCTATTATTCGTCAAATTGTCAAGCATGGCAATTATGAAAAATCCTACTTTACAGGATAGAGGTATTTATTTATTATTTAAAGTTTATTTGCACACATAAAAAATGTACAAAATGGCTATGTTCTACAGTGAACTCGTAAAGTCGTTATGTTAGTGCTGGACTAAATGTCCCCAAAATAATATCTTGTCCGTCGATAATTAATATACCTTTAACATGTTTTTCCTTGCCGCTTTGCTCACGTTAGAAGAGTAAAAGAGCAATAAACTTCCTATTTTTATCTGTTTAAGTACACGTAAACTACTTGTACACTCCATTCATGACTCCTGTACAAGCGTTGCGGGATTCGAATCCCTTACATCATTCCTATTACTTCGAAGGCAGGGTTACTACCAACTGCGATATCGAGTACTAAAAGTTTTAATTCATAATTAATATGTACCAACATGCTATGTAAAATATTACCTAGTCCCCTAGTCAAACGTTCATTGCGTAGTAAACTGAATTTGATGGCGGTGCCATAGGCGAAGTAGCAACGGGTGCTTGTCCTCCGGATGGTGCACCTTCAGGAGCTCCTCTGGCTGCTCTTGATGGGGATCCTGGTGCAGGTTGATAAAGTGGTGCTGCAACCTGGTTTAATATATATATGTTATATATATCTACAAGGTTAGCTCATTTAAATCGTCTTAACTTCAGGGCAAAACTCCGATGTTTCATTTTTAACGACTTAAAACAACAACAGTGGTAGAGCCACGCATCAGCTTTTGTTGTTGCATGAATGGGCCGGCTCCACCGGGGAAGTACCACGACCTCACAGAGTACCGGCGTGAAGTAGAAGTCTAACAAACTTCTGCATTTCGTCTGGTGAGTGCAGGTAACCGGAGGCCCACACACCTCCCTCCCCCAATTCTGGGGGGGGGGGGAGGCACTCTAAGGCCGGCAACGCATCTGCTATGCCTCTGGTATTGCGGGTGTTCATGGGCAGCGGTAATCACTTACCATCACGTGAGTCACCTGCTCGTTTGCCTCCCTTTTTATATAAAAAAAAACTAAAAGTAAATTACTATAGATATGACTTATTTCCCTCTTTTAATACATACTAGCTCCACTACAATGCGGGTAGATTTAGACTGAATGCGTAAACTTCAGAATTGGATTCAAGAGCGAAATGTGAAATTAAAAATGTAGAGAGCATTAAAACTATATTGAGTAAATAAAAAAACTGGAGCATATATTGTGTAACTTCGTGAATAAATTTAATGTGAATAACTTTTGATGAAAATAAATATCTTCAAATCTATGTCGAGTGAAACAGCCAAAATTCCAAAAAAAGATAACATACTATATAGATATTAAATAATAATTTTATATTAATACAATATGCTTGAGTAAACATTTAACGATTTATAAGTCTTTGCCAACGCATGTAAATTTGATGGCACTTGATTCTAAAACAAGAACTGAAAGCCATGGGAAGAAACAAGAAGTTTGTAAATGAAAATCTGCTCCTTTCAGCGTTTGGCCCTGAGCTTTATTTATGGTCATAGAGAACGCAAATTTTATAGGAAATTGCAGCCTTTTAAATTGAAATGGTACTTTTTGCTTTTATTGGGATACGGGCAATCATGACGATACGGGGATAATGAGCACGATGTTTCTTTTGACGATTACTGTTAGTATGGTCGCTTTTATAATATTTCTCCCCAGTTCTCTAATGCGCAGCCTAGTGCGTTTCTTAGCCGTCATAAAATTGTCAAATGTCTTTTATACATCCCACAGGCGCATAAATACTCTTCAAATGTCTCTTATACATAATACAAAGCGTGTTTGAGGAACTAACATCCACATACAAAATTTTACATGTAGTATAATAAGTTATATATTACAAGGCTGTGTGCTATCGCCAACCCTGTTTCTTCTGCATATATCAATGATTTGTTACAAATTAGTAACATTCATTGCTATGCAGATGACAGCACTGGTGATGCCCTATTTACCTGCTGAGCTAATATTTCTCGGAAACACTTCGACGAGTACCGGAACAAACTTGTGTATGAAGTCGAGATTTTTGTTAGACAAAATCTCGGACTGGGGCCGACTTAGGTATAAGACGCAAGTTCATCCTCACATGGAGTACTGTTCTCATCTCTGGGCAGGGGTACCCCAGTGTCAGCTCCTTCCATTTGACCGTATCCAACGAAGAGCGGCTCGAATCGTCGACGACCATACTCTATCCGATCGGCTAGATTACCAGGCTTTGCGAAGAGATGTTGCATCTCTTTGCATTTGCTACAAGGTCTACTACGGGGAGTGCTCCGAGGAATTGTTCGGATTAATCCCAGCCGCTGAATTTCACCATCGTACCTTACGGCATAGTCAAAAATTTCATCAACACCACCTTGATGCTTGGCATTCCACCACAGCGCGTTTTTCGCGGAATTTTCTGCCACGCACTTGCACTTTATGGAATGTGCTGCCGTCAGCGGTTTTTCCGGACCGATACGACTTGCGTACCTTCAAGAAAAGAGCCTATACTTTTCTCAAAGGCCGGCAACGCATCTGCTATTCCTTCGGTATTGCAGATGTTCATGGGCGGCGGTAATCACTTAACATTACGTGTGCCACCTGCTCGTTTGCCTCCCTTTTCTATAAAAAAAGTAGGATAAATGATTTTATATTTGAATGTTTAAATGTATGTTACTCTACCACGTCAAAACGTCCTAATTTTTTAATTTAAACGAAATTTGACACAGATAAGTATGTACTCTAGCTAAGTATTTTTTTGAGGACAAACTTGTCTAATTTAGTGCAGTGTACACCCATAAGCATTTTTTGTTAATTTCGTAGATTTTAGATTACTTTAATAAAATTAATTTTCGGCTCCTATTTTCACTTCGTAAATCGCAAAACATTTTCCAATCCTATTTACCTTTTCTGAATAGCAAATCATTTGTTTCCCGCCTCCTGGCTGAGGCGTTGGTACGGGCCGGTATCGTGCCGGTGCCGGGCACAAATTCTGCGAAAAAGTAAGCGAAAAAACGTTTTACATGTATAGATACTAAAAAATAAACATATTAAAGTAGAAGAAATCATTTCAAATATCGATTAAGGTGTGAACTACCTTATTTTGTGAAATAATATCGTATTTTATTTCATGAAAAAATGCATCAAGCTGAAGAACAACTTACACAGGACACAGGACACACATGACATACAGGATACATAAGACAACATACAGATTGTCAACACATTATCTGCTAGAAAGTTAGGTACTATTTGTCTCTCTTATTTTGTTGATAACGAATTACAGTCAGGCACTCGAATTGGTAGTCGAAAATTATGAATATTTTGTACGTATTCAGAAGAATTATACCTGCAATGGTAGAGCGTGGCTGTAATGAGCTCTCTGCTGTTGGGCAGTGCTTGGTTGCGGAGTGCTGGTTCCGCTGCGCGTCTGTTGCTGGTAGTAGGTGTTAGCTTGCAGATTATCTGAAAACGGGAGCGATTTGATTTACAAATTGCTAAGATGTTGCACTTCGAAGTGATTTACAAGAAATAGTCTCTATTTGTGACTTTATTTGCGTGCATTTCGTTTTTTTTTATCTTCACAAATTTCCCAACACTTAAACAATTTAGTCCTTTTGTTTCGTTGCTGCAACTCAGTAATTAATTTTCAAAGTTACATTTCAGTTTTAATTAATTTTAATAATTTAATTTTGGTTTTAGCGATAAATAAACATCATTCTTTCTTTTCACCCACTTTTTGCCGTGCTTATTTTGAGAAAACGTGACAGGTGTTAATTATGTCACCGTCTCATTACTAACATTACACTAGTTTACATTACAATAGTCACGATAGTCGAATGGATGGGTGGTCGGAATTTCGAGTCAAGAGACCCGAGTTGGATCCCCAGGTGGCAGGCTCGTACCAATGGGTTTTTCAAAAACTTATGTACGAATTACATCGTTGGCTTGGACATAAAGACCGCGACGGACTCACTACCTGTCACGTCGTCTCGAAAATATCTTCGGAGGAAGGTGGATCGAAGGGACTTATTTGTCTAAACTAGACATCTGTCTACCCCTGTATTGGGAATTGCGTGAAGATATTTAATATTTACTTAACACTACTTTGGAAAAACTCACAAGCCTTCCTTCTGGAGATCTAAATGGGATCGCTTGACTAGAATTCCGATCAGTTAATAACAGTGTAATCATGACTACTATATATTCATATTTTTCTTGAATTTTGATTATAGGAGATTGAGAGATACTACACCGAAATTGTGTATATCAGGGTCACCTAACCAGTGCAGACTGATCTTCAAAGGTATACTCAATATTGATTTAATATTTTTCGAGATGATTATCGGCTCCTCGCCTATAATGATCACGGGAAGAAAGCAGGTAAATATCAATGTGTTTCAATAAATTCTAATTAATATTCATTTCCCCACTTACAGTCATTGGGGGTCCAATGCGGAGGATAGTCGTGTTGGTGTTGGTAGTGGTAGTGCGCGCTGTATGGCACGTATAGAAGCTGATGGTGACTTCTAATCGGTGGCGGGGACTCCGGACGTCTGCACCGAGGTGCGGCGTGTACCGGTGAAGTTTGTTCCGAGCTCGTTTGAGAACTGTACAGCTCTTGACTACTATCAGAGCACCTGTAACGTTCATAAAATTTTACAAAAAGATTAGGTTTTTGTCGAAATTTGTGTCCTATTTATAATTACCTTATTAATAATTACCTTATTAGTATTTGAATCAAAATTGGGCTTACGAAACTCAAAAAATTAGCGGCATATTTTATATTAGGACGGTCGTCATTAATAATTTCGCTGAATGTCACGATGCAGCATATATATATATATATATATATAAAATATATATATATATATATATATATATATATATATATATATATATATATATATATATATATATATATATGTATATATATATATATATATATATATATATATATATATATATATATATATATATATATATATATATATATATATATATATATATATATATATATATATATATATATATATATAGATCGTTTAGAAGTCTAATATTTTAATTTTTAATTGTATTCTAATATTTTATTTATTCTAATTTTAAATATTATTTAATATCAAAGTTTTATTGAATCATATTTATCCACTTTATCTGAGTCAGAACTATAACAGGGACTTAATTGTTTCAAACAGAAGTGACAGTACGCTTTAGATGAATACAAAATTATCTAAAACTCTTAAAAACTTTCCCCTTAGTAAAATAAAATACAAGACAAAGATTCGCTTTCTTATAAAAATGTCACGTGTTTTTTTAAATCTTATTTTATACGAGATTCTAAAGATTGAAAAGTTTCTCTGGGTAAGTGTATTATCTAGACAAGATTTTCAACCTATAATCTTACTAAGTTCAAAACATTGATAAAGTTGAAAACTGTATAAATATAGACAAAATCTAAATGAAAATAATAAAATAAAATTTCTTACGTCTTCGTGCCATATTATCAGTTAAACATTTTCTCCGTGGGCGCAACTTAAGCTAATAAGCTTAAGGTACTCCCACGGAAGTTAAGTTTCTCCCAAGCTAGATTTAAAATAATACCTTGAAAAACAACAATTATTTTTTGCTAATTTTTTAAGCTTGGATCAGCTCTTCCGACGTAGCTTAGAAACGATGGTATAAGTCTGAGAAATTGCAATATCATGTCTTTTGGTAGAAACGTAGTTAGTAATACGATCCTTATAAGGAGTCGTGAAGACTGCCATGTTTCACCGCAGCAGAAATAAATGGTAACACCTAACATTTGTCAAACCTTGATTATCTCTAATACTAATGCCTTAAATATAAAATATAAAAAAAGCTTACGTACAATGAAAACCAATAAAATTACTGTCCAATGGTATTTCAACATTCTGTTTTATTATAGATTAATTTATTTTATTTCATTATTGGTGCGAATAAGTGAGCTGTAAAAACTAGGCCTTTCTATTAAAACGCAAACAAAGCAGACAGAAGATTACGCCGTGCTGATCAGGCGGAATGGTGATTACAGTAATATCGCTGTTATTTCTTTTTAAATAAAATGTGGTTTAAATTTTCATTGAACCTTCATTTTTAACTGCTGATGATATTGTTGTTGATTACTTGGGCTTAAAAGAAGTTCGTTACGCGTCATAAATTTTAAAGAAAGTTTACCCGTTTAATTTCAAATTTACAGAAACAAACATTATTCTAATTAATATTTGTGATTAATGAAATAGTTTTAATTGCTTATAGTTTTTACAAAATTTTAATAAACTTAAAAGAAACCATTAATAAGTCTTTGTTACATCTTACCCGATATTTGCGTATAACGAACAGTTCCTGTATAAGCTATCTTGGTGTCTCTGCTGGTAGTGCGTGTAGGAACCCATAATTTGAGAGTGGGCGTGACATATTTCCGTATGCGGTTGAGCATTGCTGCTACATTGTCGCGAAGTGACGTAGTCTGAAGACTTCATCCTAAAAAAACAAAAGTAGGTACATTCAATACTCGTTTTTTACGTGTTTAAGCGCACACACATTCATATAATCTATCTTAAATATGTTTATATAAGACAAATACCTGTCATCAGAAGTTATCTAAACCTATACATTAGATTGACTGAATTTGGCTTGTTTACTTATAACGGGATTTTACGCAATCCTGTCCAAAATAAAATTTTACTTAATTTTATTTTAGACAGGTTTTGAGTGAAATCTGTTCTCATTTACTCATATTGCGATATAGACCATATCCCGACAATAATTTATTTTTTAAAGTTGTACGAGTACATATTGGGGTGTATTATTTACCTTTGTCACTTATGGTATACTCTCTGCTATACTTCTATAATCACAAATGTTTTATAATAATATTGCTAATGAACTTATGAAGACACAAGGTAATAACAAATTCACACCTCGTTGCCCGATACCGTGGTTGTTTGACAACCATATATGGCTTAAATATTTTACACCTTTCAAACCACAATTAATCGAATATATTTTATTAATCCCAAAATGGTGGAGAAATATAACGGTGAGCCAGTCGTGATCTTAATGTCCATGTTAGCGATACATATTAGAGATGAGTTTAGATAAAGACTGCGTGGTATAAACATTCTTCTTGGGGATCGAACTCGATTCACCAGCTACGAATTAGGTCACTCACGTGGCTAACCACAGTAATTAAAATAAAGAATGTTTCATAAATGTCACACATATTTTAACTTATTTTATGGTTGATATCAGTTGTTTTGTCGGGTAAATTACATTACAGTTTACCTCTGCCGGGCGAGGTGTTAGGTAATAACTTGAACAAGTTAGCGTAACACGTTTACGTCAACCAGTGCTAATAACCCTTGTGAGCGTTAAAAGCTTAGGTACATATACAATTCATGAGCTATCAAACTTAAACAAACAACACTTTCATTATTTTCCTATTACTTGCCTTTGAAACTGCTATTAAGAGAATTAGTAATAATTTTACTATTTAATTTTGATCTGCTATCCTTGGAGACGGTTGCCCCGCCTACTATATATATATATATATATATATATATATATATATATATATATATATATATATATATATATATATATATATATATATATATATATATATATATATATACATATGTGTGTGTGTGTGTGTGTGTGCGTGTGTGTGCGTGTGTGTGCGTGTGCGTGTGCGTGTGTGTGTGTGTTAACAGACATGACGATCATCACAAAAAATACCAAATCAGAACTAGACTGATGGGGGACAGGTGTCTGGTACGGAGAACGATATACGTCATATCATTAACTAATAGAATTACATTTTAGACACTCTACATTACTCATCTTTTATGAAATCTGTGGGAAAAAAATGCAGTAAGTTTTTTCGCCGAAATTAAGGGCAAGAATCCTACGTTTTGTCATAAACAATGTTAT